>JAJPUD010005169.1:138429-155465 GCA_023553655.1 Myrmecobius fasciatus
TCTCTCTCTCTCTCTCTCTCTCTCTCTCTCTCTCTCTCTCTCTCTCTTTTTGTGTGTGTGTGTGTGTGTGTGTTTTTGCTATGTTTCTGTTAGTTTTTAGGGCTTGTATAAAGCTTCTTGAATCCTGGACATCAAGATTAACCAGTGATGGGTTTAAAATCATTTAAGTGGTGAGATTTCTTATAAAAGAATTTAAGGACCTTACTAATTACCAGTGGGTGGATTCCTGTAGGAGAAGTAGCCTAATTCCTTGCTCTCATTAGGCTAGATTTTCTATAAAATATATTAAAATCATCCTTGAGACTTTATTGGTCCTAGGAACTAAAGGGTCAGACTTTTTTTTTTTAATTAAAGCTTTTTATTTGCAAAACATATGTATGGGTAATTCTTCAACATTGACCCTTACAAAGCTTTCTGTTACAAATTTTCCCCCCTAGTCCCCATCTCTCCCCTAGATGGCAAGAAATCCACTACATGTTAAAATACTTGACAAATCAAATATATGTATACATATTTTCACTCTTATCATTGTTGTGCAAGAAAAATCGTATCTATAAGAAAAAAAAATCAGAGAAAGGAAACACAATGGAAGCAAACATCAATAGAGAGCATAAAAATGTTATGTTGTGGACCACATTTCATATCCCTCTCTCTGGGTTTATATGGCTTTCTTCACTGAACAATTAGAACTGGTTTGAAACATTTTATTGTTGAAGAGAGCCATGTAAGGGTCAGATTTTTTTGGGTGTGTTTCCTGAAGACAAAAATAGCCCTGTAACTCCTTTAACTTTCCCCTTGAATTTGTAAATGTTATGTCATTTTTTACAAATATGTTTTGCATTATGTCTCTTTTCTTTCTTTCATCAACAATCTATTAAACGTTCTTATCCATTCTTTTATTTTGAACTCTTTGTTGATATCCAACCTTCTTGGTTTTGCTTATCACTAATTTCTACCTTAATCCACTTTTCCTTAACCCACTCTCTTTCATTTATCCCTTCTTCCTTTTAACTTTGCATAGTTCTCTCTCACTTAATTCTAATTCACTTCATGTAGTGGCATTAACTCCCTGATGCCATGGTCCTCTTCCAGAATGTAATGCTCAGGGAGAATCTGAGACACACACATTGGAAATTAGGTAATGCTTTAGTGATGTTAATTGAGAGTTCAGAATCCATAGCCATGGATCAGGACTGCTGAGACTCATGTCTCAAAGCACTCAGTCAAACCCAGAGAATTAGACTGACAGGCATGTCAGCCGGCTGAATAGTACAAAGTATTCAGTACCTCATTGGTGGGGAAGACGCATTTTATAATCTCTATAGCCCAGGGAGACAAAGAACTCATGGGAACAGCTGAGCACATCTGGTGTCCAAGGAAACCATAAATTCAGTTCTGGCAGGTAGGGAGTAAGAAGACTTGAGAAAGAAACTGGGCAAGGTAGACTACTAGTCTGGGTCATACAGATAAGGGGTTTGTCGAAGCTGGCCATCTGGAAGTTTTATAACTCCTTTGGAATGTGAGTCCAATTATTTCTGAAGGTCAGGAAGTGGGGATTGCTATTTTTGGGCAGCACAATTAAGGGAAACTGAAACAGCAACTGAGGGAAACTGAGACAGGCAGCTGAAAGAAACTGAGACAGGGAAACTGTGGCACAACAAGAACAAAGGACAAAGTTCACATGAAAGTGAGATTCAAGTCTTGTTCACTCTTTCCAACCCTTCCTCTTTGTTTCTACTTTTGCACTCCAATTATGTGATACTATTTTCCTTATCTTTCGTATCATTTTCTTTCACTCCCCTTTCTGTGTTCCATTTCCTCTCCATTTTAATTTTTTTTACCATCACCAAATAATAATAAACCACTCCCAAGACCTCTGTCTCTGATGACTTCTAAGTCCCCTGATGATGAGAGGATTCTGAGGGGACACATTATTTTCCCATTTTAGAATGTAAGTAGTTTATCCTTGCTTAGTCTCATGATTTTTTTTGCTCATATTTACTTTTCAATGCTTTTCTTGATTCTTGAATTTGCATTTTCAATTTTCTATGGGATTCTTTTCTCCAGAAATGTTTAGAAGTCTATTTCATTAACAATATATGTTTTTTTTCTGTCATAGGACCAGATTCAGTTTTTATGGGTACATCATTCTTAGTTGTTTGTGTGTGCGTGTGTGTGTGTGTGTGTATACATAAACACATTTATATGTATATGTATATATATGTATCTGTCTCTGTATATATGTATATATATGTATATAAACCACATATATACATATCATCTAAAATATCATTTTCCAAGTTCACCACTCTTTCGCAATGGGGCTGTTAAGACATGTGTGATCTGGAATGTCTATCCTTGATACTTTCATTTCTTCTTTCTGGATACATGCAGTATTCTTTTCTTTTAAGTGGAAACTCTGGATGTTAGCTATAATATTCCTGGGACTTTTCATTTTAGGATTTTTTTCATGAAGTGACTAATGCATTCTTTCTATTTTTACTGTGACTTTTGATTCTAAGAGATTTGGGAAAATTTTTGAAGCAGTGCCTTGAAACTTAATGTCTAGGCTGGCTTCCTCTCTTTTTGGTTATAGTTTTCAGGTAGTCTAATAAATAATAACAATTAAAAAAAAACAGAGAAAAAAGACAATAGTTAAGAATTGTCTTTTTTCTCTGTTTTTTAAAAAGATCATTTGTTTTTAGTATGAGATACTTTGTATCTTTTCTATTTTCAGCATTTTGATTATGATTTAAAAATTTTTATTGTATAATGAGTCATTAACACTTATTTAGTCCATTGCAATTTTCAAAGAGTTTGGTTTTTTTAGGTAGCTTTTGTGTAGTTGAGGTTTTATAACTTGTATTCCAAAGTATTGATTCTTTTCCCAATTCTTTTATCAATTTAATTTCTCCATTTTTCTTTAACATTCTTATTTGTTTTAATTTTAATATTTGTTTATTCTAATTTTTTTGCATTTAATCCTTTTAATTTAATTCAGCCCATTTGATATTTGTCAGTTCCTTTTCTGCCATGTTAGTCAATCTGCCAGATATGAGGTGGTTCCTCAGAATTGTTTTAATTTTCATTTCTCAAATCAATGGTGATTTAGAACATTTTTTATATCAGTATAGATAGCTTTGATCTTTTCTTCTGAATATAGCTATTCATTTCCTTTGACCATTTATCAATTGCGGAATAACTCATTTTTTTTTTTTATAAATTTGTCTCAGTTACCTATATGTTTAAAAAATTATGCCTTTATTAGAGAAACTTTTTTTTAATTCTTTCCTCACTCAGTTATCTTACTTCTTTCTAATCTTGGTTGCACTGGGTTTGTTTGTATAAAAATTTTTTAATTTCATGTAATCAAAATTATCTTTTTAATTCTATGATCTTCTCTGTTTAGTCACAAATTTTTCCTTTATCCATAGATCTGACAGGTAACATTTCCAAAGCTTATGATATCACTTTTTTATGTCTAAATCATGCACCCATTTTGACCTTATCTTGGTATATGTTATGAGATGTTGGTCTATATCTAGTTTCTGCCAAACTGTTTTCCCGGAACTTTTGTCAAGTAGTGAGTTCTCCCAAAAGCTTGGATTTTTGGATTGATCAAACACTAGATGACTATGATCATTTAACTGTGTAATATTGTACCTATTCTATTCCACACATCAACCACTCTATTTCTTAACCAGTACTGATTGTTTTCATTATTAACACTTTGTAATATACAGTTTAAAATCAGGTACTGCCAGGCTGCTTTCCTTCACATTTTTCTTCTTATCTTTTGTTTTTCCAGCTGAATTTTGTTAATTTTTTTTCTAGCTCTATCAAATTGTTTTTGGTAGTTTGGCACTAAATAAGAAAATTGATTTTAATTGTGTTGGTTCAGCTTACCCATGAGCAATTAATATTTTTTCCAATTGTTTGGATTTGACTTTATTTGTGTGAATAATGTTTTACAATTGTGTTCATATAGTTCTTGGGTTTAAGAAGACTCCCAAGTTTTTTACATTGTCTGCAATTATTTTAAATGGAGTTTCTCTTTCTATGTCTTGATTACAGTATTTAGTAAACATATAAGACAAACTATATGTTCCTTAGGAATTCTCAGAATATAAAAGCATTTTCATTCAGATGTCATCATTATAAAGACTGAAATACTTGAAATAACACAAAGAGGAAAATATGAAATGTCATAATTTTGTACCCAGATATTACTTCTTGAGTGTATCCTCTCATCTTTGTAGCAATAATACAAAGCTTGTTCTGGGATCAAAAGTATTTCCCTTAATTTCATCTTGCTTTCCAAATTGGTCTTGGCTTTGGGGTCTGCCTTCATCTTATTTTCAATTATTTTCTTATTTGTTTGTTTTCTTGAAACAGATGGACAAAAGAAAATTCAAGAGGAATATCAAATTGACATGGATGCACCAGAGACAGAACGTGCAGCTGTGACAATACAATCTCAATTTAGAAAATTCCAGAAGAAAAAGGCAGGGTCCCAGTCTTAGTGTTAAATGTTTCTTCACAATTAATGATAATGAATATAATTCTACAATCAACTGACAAAAAATTCACACATGAACAAATAATCAGCAAAACTCTCCAAAAAGCCACACATTACACATCTGAATTATAAATATGAAGTGCATGCACACAAGTTGTTGATATTTATAGACTTGTAGGAAAATGTAAGACAATATTTAAATGAATGAAGCTATTTGTTTAATTTATTTCTATCTCTTCTGTTGCTAGTAACTTTACTTAATGTTAAAATAAAATAGATAAAATAGTTGCAAAATAAATTAACATTTTCTTCTCCATTCAAAACTTGGAGACGAAATTTAGAGATTTGAATTTGTTGTTATTGTTATTGTTTCCTAAATAATGTAAGATGATTTCTGTCTTGCTTAACTCATTTGGGGAATGTCCAAGGAATTCACTGCATTAAACTGAACAGAAAGAATACATTTACTATGTATTTTGGTGTCTAGGGTACCAAAGAAACATTGCTTTTATTGAAGAAAAAATTGCTGATTCAGGGTAAGAGAAATGAATATAATCCACTTATATTTGGATCTTATAATTTAGATTTGCATAATGCATAAATAAAGAGCAGTACACCTTTCTCTTCCAACACCTCGACCTAACTATTAATAATGTAGAGGAAAATTTATGGAAAAAATTAGCTCCTTATAACTATTATTTCATTTAATAAAAAAAGCTCTTTGGCTTCTGGAGGAATGAAAAATTTTCTGCCTCTTGTGTATTTTTTCTATGATCTTCACCTTGTTTGTTACTCAAAGATTATTTATCAAATTTTTCAGTTTTTGAGTCCTTTCCTATCTCTTTTCCTCCTTTTAAAACTTATACTTAAATCTCTATACATACAAACTCACATTGAGGCTGCAAACGTAGTGAAGAGAATTCTGCTCATTATTTAAAGAAGATGATTTCACAGGAACAAAGTAGCATGGACTTTCTTCATTTGGTAAGTTTTATGGATGGATCCTTCTCAGACCAGGATGGTCTATGCCAGATGGAGCAAGGGAAGAATTGATTAAGATTCCAGAACACTGTCTGATTTTTGAAGCTCAGTGGAATTGATACTGAGACCATAAATATGCTAACAAAAGCAAATAGGGGTTTGAATCAAACTCAAACTAACTCTACATCCTGGATGCTTAAGATCTTTCCCCAATAATTCATATATTTAAGATAAAAGGGCTTGCTTTATTAAATTTTTCTTTTGGCAGTAAAAGGGATGCTTAGAATAGGAATAGTGTGATTAGTCTGCCTAATATTCTGCCTTGAAAGGTTAAGTAAACTCCTTCCTAGGAGAAGAGGGTTTGACAGCAACAAGGAAGAATTCATATCTTCTCCATATTGAAGATGTAGCCTCAACTTTAGCTTACAAAAGAGTGATTTCAGGAAATTCAGATGATGTGGAGATTTCTCAAGAAAAAACCCCAGCCTATTTCCCTTTCTATGTTAGTTATTGATCCCGTAGTGGTCAATAACTCTTACCTTCTAAAAGCATATATTTCCATGCTTTAAAAGACTCCATCACTAGTCTTTTTTCTCACCTCTACATTCTCTACCTTGGTGAATTTCTACTACTTCATCTACACCTTTGTACAGATGATTCCCAAGATTTTACCCATCACTTTTATGGTCTGGGATCCTAAATTCTAATTGCCTACAAATTTTCACCAACCCAGATGTCCCACTCTTGTCTCAAACTCAGCTTATTCTTAACTTAGATCAATATCTGCCTATCTATATTCCACATTCTCCTTCTCTTTTCCTCCCTAATTCTGTGAATAGCACCACTACACATTTTGTTCCTCTCACCCTCAACTACTTTCCCTCACTTAATCATCTGAAAGTTTTTAAATTTTAACTTTATATTGTCTTTTACATCCTTTGTATTCCTATCATTACCACTCTGGTTCATGTAACCCTCATTACTTTTCATTGTCTGTTATTGTAATGTCCTTTTAACTTCTCTGATTTCATCCTTTTCTTGTCTCTCCTACATATGAACTTTTTCTTCTTAATGCATAATTCTTATTATCAATCAACAAGCACATATTATGTATCTATTATGATATTTCAGGAATTATGACAATGCATTAGTGATGAACAAACAAGAGTGAGACTTCCATAAGAAGCTTAAGTTCTGTTGGGAGTTAAACTATTTTAATAAAGAAATTCAGAATTTATATAAAATAAGCAGAAGATAATATCCAGGAGTTGTAAGGAAGAGATAGTTATCTTGAAGGAGGTGACACTTGAACTGATCATTGAAGGAAAGGAGAACATTCTAGGCATAAAGACAGACACAGACACAGAGACAATAGGATACTTTGGTTGAGTATACTGTGTATTTTTGGATTAATTTATAATCAGACTGGAGGGATAAGATGAAGTTAGAATAAGACCTGTAAGTGCAAAAGGAATTTTTTTTAATAACTGCCAGAATCAAAAATGAAGAATTAACTGGCTTTAAAGACCTATCATTATTAGGTTCCTTTGTACTTTTCCAATCCTCAGATATTTTGCTCCCCTCCAAGTACTTTGTAATCTCATGATCTTGACTTCCTTGCTGTTCCTACACAAGATACCCCATCTCCTGATTCCAGGCATTTTTTTTTTTGCAAGCTAGTCTTTTATTTATTTTTTAATATGTACTTTTTTTTTAGCTTTTTATTTTCAAAATACATGCATAGATAATTTTCAACATTCATCATTGAAAAGCCTTGTGTTCCAATTTTTTTCTCCCTCTTTTCTCCCCAATCCCTCCCTTAGACAGCAAATAATCCAATGTATGCTAAACATGTGTGATTCTTTTATATGTATTTCCACAATTATCATGCTGCACAAAAAAAATCAGATCAAAAGAAAAAAAATGAGAAAGAAAACAAGAAGCAAGCAACCAACAACAAAAAAGATGACAACACTATGTTGTGATCCACATTTAGTTCTCACAATTTTCTCTCTGGATGAAGATGGCTCTATCAAAAGTGCATTGGAACTGGCCTGAATCACCTCACTATTGAAAAGAACTATGTCCATCAGAATTGAACATTGTATAATCTTGTTATTTCTGTGTACAATGTTCTCTTGGTTCTCACTTCACTTAGCATCAGTCTCAGGAATTTCTGAAATCATACTACCGATCATTTCTTATAGAACAATAATATTCCATAACATTCATATATCATAACTTCTTCAGCCATTCTCCAACTGATGGGCTGCCACTCACTTTCCAGTTTCTTGGCACTTTGAAAAGGGCTGCCACAAACATTTTTTCACATGTGAGTCCTTTTTCATTTTTTAGGATCTCTTTGAAATACAGACCTAGGAGAGATACTTCTGGATCAAAGATAATGCAGTTTGATACCCTTTGGGCATAGTTCCAAATTGCTCTCCAGAATGGTTGGTTCACAACTCCACCAACAATGTATTAATGTTCTAGTTTTCCACACTTCTCCTCCAACATTTATTGTTTCCAGGCATTTTCACTGGCTTGTCTAGGATCTTTTTTTTTTCTACATCTCAGTTGTGTGGCTTCCCTGGCTTCTTTCAAGTTCTAGCTAAATCCCATATTCACTTTTCCTAATCCCCTTTAATATTAGTGCCTCTAGTATCTTTATTATCTAATTTATATACATTTGGTATATATTTTGGTTGTACTTAGTTTGTGTGTTACTGGAAAATTCTTGAGAGCATGCTTTGCTCTTTTCCTTCCTTCTTTCATTCTTTCTTTCCTACCTTTTTTCTTTTTCTGTCTCTGTCTCTGTCTGTCTCTGTCTCTGTCTCTCTCCCTCTTCCTTCCTTCCTTTTTTCCCCACACTATTTCATTGTATCCCCAGTATTTATGATAATACTTGGCATTAATTGAAAGATTCCAGATTCAAACAGATTCCAAAGCAAGCAAAGGCATTTCAATGAGATTTACATACTCAGTGAGCAGGCCAAGCTCCCTGAAGGAGTCAGCAGCTCAGCAAAGCTGACAAAGATTTTTATAGTGTCAATGCTGTTGATTATATCACAAGATATATAAATTCTAAGGCTAAAGGAGGAGTTTGCTAACTTGGGGAAGTCCTAAAGCCTTGTTGAAACTGTTCATGCAGCTACCCAGAATGCACACAGAAAAGCCCAATTAAGGGTGGAGGTATTAAGGTATTAACTAGCTATTATAACTAGAATAACTTCATCCAAGAATAGCAAAAAAGGGGGAACTGTTCAGGTATCATGTTGGGGGAAAGATTTATTGAGGTTTGCTGTTCAATGTCTTGTTCTGCATCATGTTGGAGCTACTTTCTTATTGGCTAATTTCTGAGTTATGTTTTATGGTAGCTATCACATGGTAACCTGATGATGTAGTTGCAGAATATGATGGTGTGTTCATTGTTCTAATGAGATCCATGATTAATTATTTCTATAGGGCTCAGGGCTGGGGTTTAGCCTGGGATGGACTGGGGGCAACAATTAGAATCCCATCAGTAATAAATGCTGTTTGAGTTTATCTTATTCAAAGAACAATAGGGATTACTTAGAACTTTGTGAACTACAGAAAAATGACATGATCAATAGGAGAAGAGGTCAGACTTTGTGGAATAATGGATTGAAAAGATGGCAGCATAACAGGTGGTAGATGATCTCACATTCACTGCAAACACTATAACGGGATTTAGAAATAGAGTATTCTAAAAAGAAACAGGAAAAATCACAAAATCAAGGAGATGTAAATTTCTCTACACAACCTAGAAATTTGCAAAAAAGATCTCTGAAATATTGTTCAGACTCTGAGAAAGACAACAGATGTCACTTAATAAATATTAGGTATTAAGCTTCAACTATGCTCCTGGCACTATGTCTGGGGATTTTTTGCAATATAGATTCAAAGAAAGGTAAAAAACAAGTTCCCACTCTTGCTGAGATCACAATCTCCTGAAAATATGCAAACAAGTTTGTACATTTTACAAACAAATTATATATTAGATTCATGGGAAATAATAAACAGACAGGATAAGGAAATGAAAAGGGATTGAGAAACATTTTATGCAGAAGATGGGATTTATCTGAGACTTGAAGGAAGCCAGAAAAACCTGGAGGTGGAGAAGAGGAGGAAAAGTATTTTAGAAATGGGGGGGGGCAGTTAAAGTGCATGGAGCTGAGATGGAATGTCTTATTTGAGAAACAGCAAGAAGGTCAATGTTACTGGATTACATGTCTGAAAGGATTTTTAAAAGAGGAATTATTTGTAAAGCGATTTGGATGCCAAAGGAAGAATTTTATATCTGTTCCTAAAGATGATAGGGAAATAATGGAGTTTATTGACTAGGGAAATGACATGATCAAACCTGAACTTTAAGAAAATCACTTTGATGGCTGAATAGAGGATGAACTAGACTGGGGAGAAATTTATTCCAGAGAAACCTACCAGTAAACTGTTGCCATAGTCCAGATGAGAGGAAATGAGGGTTTCCATCAGGATAGTGGCAGTATCAGAGAGTTCCCTATATCTTTGAGAAATAAGACTTTTATTAGAGAAGTTTGCTGCAAAATTTTCCTGTTTCTGTTTTTCTTCTTAAACCAATCAGTGAAGTACAAAGGTATCTATAGCAAGGACGTGAAGACTTATCTCAGAAGAATGGATGAATGAAAACACTTTGTTCCAGCAGCCATGAAAGTGGTTGGACATTAATGATGTCAAAGTCACTCACTGCATTCTGAAGCATCACCAGCCTGACTTGACTTTGTCTTGCCACTGAATTGTTATTTCTCTGGAGGGGATAGTAAGGCCTATGACTTTGCACATTTGTCTCTCACTTAAATCCAATTAATACAGCAATCAAAAAATACCACCTATATCATTTTACCATTTTACCTACCTCAAAGTCCTGTGGTAACTGGCAAGTGATGAAGTAGTAGGTTTAGATACATTGGGAGCATTAGTCACAATTCTGTTCACAGGTAGCCCACACCATAGGATTGCTTTCTCACTAGACTAAGGTGGCAATGGAATTTGGCAGCCCTCTGGGTTTCTTAGCAACCTCTTGGTTTGAGGAAGGGGGCTAAAAAGTTGTCCTAAAATAGTCTGCTTCACTTAACCCTTGTTTGCTTACCATAGCAAGTGAGGATCTGTCTGCAATCAAAACACAAAAAAGTACAAAAGCTTTTGTGATGATAGTTTTACTCACCATCAGTACATGGAATCTGTGCATGCTTATGGACAAGCTGAAATCCAGTAAACTCCATAGGCAAACGGTTTTTGTTGTGACAGAACTTCAGCAAGTATAATATACACATAACAGTCATGAGTGTAAACAGTTTGGCAAATGAAGACCAGTTTATTGAAGTCAGAACTTGGATACACATTTTTCTGGAGGGACAGAAATGAAAGAAAGTACCATAATACTTGCAGAGAATTGCAATCAAAAGTAATCTAGTCAACAAGCTTATATGCCTACCAAAAGGAGTGAACATCAGGCTCGTGAAAATGTGACTTCCACTTGCATGAAAACATCATAATATCATCATCAGTGCATATGTTCCCACCATGATAAACTCTAATGAGGTAAGTGAAAGATTTTATGAAGCCCTGGATACCTTCATTCTCAATTTGCTTTTAATTCTGAGTGACTATAATGCCAGAGTAGGGACACCCTGCCAGATATGGCAGAGATACTTTGGAGGAATGGAAACACTAATTGCAGTGGTCACTTAGTACTGAAGACTTGTGCATCTCGTGACCTTTTCTTATGTTAAACATAATAAAACTTTTTTTATATGTATTTAGGAACATAGAATAGTATTTATTTATTTATTTAATTTTCAAAAAAAATTTTTTAAAATTTTATTTTATTTGCATAACATATGTGTGGGTAATTCTTCAACACTAACCCTTACATAGCTTTCTGTTGCAAATTTTCCCCCCCAACTCCCCACCCCTCCCCTAGATGGCAGGATATCCACTACATGTTAATTATGTTAAAATATTGGCAAATTGAATATATGTATACATATTTCCAAACTTATCATTGTTGTGCAAGAAAAATCTTATCTACACAAAAGATATATCAGATAAAGGAAACACAATGTAAGCAAACATCAATCAAGGAGTATGAGAATGTTATGTTGTGGTCCACATTTCACATCCCTCTGTCTGGGTGTATATGGCTTCCTTCAGTGAACAATTGGAACTGGTTTGAAACATTTCATTGTTGAAGAGAGCCATGTCCATCAGAATTGATTGTCGTATAGTACTGTTGTTGCCATGTATAATGATCTCCTGGTTCTGCTCATTTCACTCAGCATCAGTTCATGCAAGTCTCTCCAGGCCTCTCTGAAATCGTCCTGCTGGTCATTTCTTACAGAACAATAATATTCCATAATATTCATATACCATAATTTATTCAGCCACTCTCCAGTTGAAGGGCATCTATTCAATTTCTAGTTTCTACAAAAAGGGCTGCCACAAACCTTCTTGCACATGTGGGGCCCTTTCCTTCCTTTATGATTTCTTTGGGATATAAGCCCAATAGAAATGCTGCTGGGTCAAAGGGTATGCACAGTTTGATAACTTTTTGAGCATAGCTCCAAATTGCTTTCCAGAATGGCTGTATCCGTTCACAGCTCCATCAACAATGCATCAGTGTACCAGCCCTCCCACATCCCCTCCAACATTCATCATTAACTTTTCCTGTCATTTTAGCCAATCTGACAGGTGTGTAGTGGTACCTCAGAGTTGTCTTGATTTGCATTTCTCTGATGAATAGTGATTTGGAGCACCTTTTCATATGACTATAAATAGTTTTAATTTCATCCTCTGAAAATTGTCTGTTCATATCTTTTGACCATTTACTGATTGGAGAATGGCTTGAATTTTCATAATAAAACTTTTTGTATGCACCCTCACAGCAAACATTTGCATTTAATAGCTTATGTCATTGTAAGGAGAAGAGTCTGACAGTATGGGAGAGTGACAAAGGAGATGTATGGTGCAGAGTGCTGGACTGAACATACTTATCCATTCTAATACAAATATTTGTATTCAACAGAAGAGTTGGCCCCAGTGCAAGAAGAGTCCTTGAAGACAATGTCAATAGAATAGAGTATTTCCCTGAGCTGCAACAAATTGCTGTAAAGGTTGGCAGAAAACAAGGTGGAGCAGACAAAGAGTGAGCAGCTTTCAGAAATTTGGTTTACAATACTGAATTTCTCACTTGGGACAGAACACTAACAAATATCAAGATTGGTTTAATGAAAACAATGGGGAAATTCAATAATTGCTAAATGAAAAAAACTCCATGGAGCTTACCAAGAGAATAGTTTATCAGTATCTATGAAGGCAGCATGTAACTCCAACAAAAACATATTGAAAATAAAGCTTAGAGAGATGCAAGATTCTTGATTAAGTAAGAAGACAGAAAAAATTTAGTTTTATATTGACGGTAACAATCTGAAGTGCTTTTATCTTGCCCTGAAAACTATTTTTGTGCCAAACCCTAAAACTGGATTGAACATTTCCATAGTATTCTCAACATATATCAATCAAGACAGTATACCTCAGCTTTAATTCAATCCCTCTCTAGCTTAGCTTTTAATTGAAGAAGAGATTTTTTCAGATTATATGATAAGAAGACATTATCCTCCAGAAGTTAAATGATGCTTACATTGCCCATCTCTATATGGGTAAAGAAAACAGACTGTTCTTTGACAGCCACAGGAGATTCTTTTTCTTAGTCATTTCTATAAAATCTCTTTCCAGAGTTCTTAACAGGCTGATCCTTCATCTAGAAAATGATCATCTAGCAACAGTCTATCTTGAATTTGTTGCTAGACAACTCCAGGAGAGATGCCAGGAGCAGAACAGAGTTCCATACATAGCATTCATTAATCTGATCATAGCCTTTGATTTTGTCAGTCATAAAGGATTGTGGAAAATTAAGGCAAAATTTGGGTGTCCAGAAAAGTTCATTTTTTGGGGGGGAG
This sequence comes from Myrmecobius fasciatus, assembly GCA_023553655.1. Classification (NCBI taxonomy): domain Eukaryota; kingdom Metazoa; phylum Chordata; class Mammalia; order Dasyuromorphia; family Myrmecobiidae; genus Myrmecobius; species Myrmecobius fasciatus. The sequence goes on from JAJPUD010005169.1 coordinate 151,948, forward strand.
GTAGAAATAAGAGGCTGGAGCAGAATTTATTATACTTAAGTTGAAATTTAGAAAAAGATGGGTGGCAAATTGATCCCTTCTTAAACAAAACAAAGCACAAATTTAGACATAATTAACAAATTGAATATTTGTATGCATATTTCCACACTTATTTTGCTGTGCAAGAAAAATCATGTCTACAAGAAAAAAAATCTGAGAAAGGAATCACAATGCAAGCAAACATCAATAGAGAGCATGAAAATGTTATGTTGTGGTCCACATTTCATATCCCTCTCTCTGGGTGTATATGGCCTTCTTCACTGACCAATTGGAACTGGTTTGAAGCATTTCATTGTTGAAGAGAGTCATGTCCATCAAAATTGATCATCATATATTCTTGTTGTTGCCGTGTATAATGATCTCCTGGTCTGCTCATTTCGCTCAGCATCAGTTTCATGCAAGTCTCTCCAGGCCTCTCTCAAATCATACTGCTGGTTGTTTCTTATAGAACAATAATATTCCATAACATTCATATACCATAATTTATTCAGCCATTCTCCAATTGATGGGCATCCATTCAGTTTCCAGTTTCTAGCCACTATAAAAAGAGCTGCCACAAACATTCTTGCACATATGGGGCCCTTTCCTTCCTTTAAGATCTCTTTGGCATATAAGCCCAGTAGATACACTGCTGGGTCAAAGGGTATGCACAGTTTGATAACTTTTTGAGCAAAGTTTCAAATTGCTCTCCAGAATGGTTGGATCTGTTCACAGTTCCACCAACAATGTATCAGTGTCTCAGTTTTCCCACAAACCCTCCAACATTTGTCATTACCTTTTCCTGTCATTTTAGCCAATCTGACAGGTGTGTAATGGTATCTCAGAGTTGTCTTAATTTTCATTTCTCTGATCAATAGTGATTTGGAGCACCTTTTCATATGACTAGAAATAGTTTTAATTTCATCATCTGAAAATTGTCGGGGGGCGGAGCCAAGATGGTGAACTGCAGACAGTGTTCTCTGTGAGCTCCTGAGACCTTCCCTCAGACCAAGACAAATTGAGCCTCCGAACTGGTTTTGGAGTGAGGGCTCCACCAAACACTTGGACTACAACGCACTTCTATCAACAATCTATTTTGAAAAAACTTCGGAGGTTGGCCTCAGGGGAAATCAGCCGCTGGTCACAATCAGACGCCAGCCGGGGTGGAAGTAAGGGCTGCTATAGAGGGGTGGATTTTAGGCACCCAGGAAGCCCCTGGGAGATGCCTGGGCCACGTTGCTCTGATTTTGGGCAGTTGCTTTGGCATATCTGCCTTTGGTAAAAGGTGGATTGAGAGCAGCTGAAAACATGGTTCTAGTGCAGATCTAGCCCGACCAGCCTCAGACAGAAAGTCAACTCGGCAAACTGCCCCAGGGCAAATACAAACTGCTGCAGTATTCCCTTCTGGTGACTGATACCTCAACTCAAAAGCATGAGTAAGAAGCAGAAGAGAGCTCTCACCACAGACAGCTTTTACGGAGAAAAAAATAGAACAGACCCCAGATCCTGAGATTCTGAAAACAATCCCAGATGAAGCCACAAAGGTGGACTTAAGTTGGTCTCCCTTCCAGAAGGCTTACCTGGAAGATTGCATAAAGAATCTCAAAAGAGAGCTAGAAGGAGAATGGGGAAATAAATTGAGATCAGTGCAACAGAGATATCAAAAACTGGAAAATAGGACTGGTGAATTGGAAAAAGAAAACAATTCACTGTAAAACAAAATTGGTGAATTGGAAAAAATCACCAATTCGCTGGAAAATAAAAATGGTGAATTGGAAAAAAATCACCAATTCACTGGAAAATAAAAATGGCGAATTGGAAAAAGAATGCATTGAATCAAGAAATTAAATTGGCCAGCTAAAAAAGGTAACTGAAGGAAATACTTTAAAAATTAAAATTGACCAAATAGAAGTAAATGACTCAATAAGACTTCAACAATCAGTCAAACAAAAACAAAAAAATGAAAAAATAGAAGAAAATATGAAATATCTCCTAGGAAAAACAACTGACTTGGAAAAGAGATCCAGGAGAGACAATCTAATGATTTTCGGACTCCCTGAAAGCCACAATGAAAAAAAGAACCTGGATGCTATCTTCCAGGAAATCATGAAAGAGAATTGCCCAGATGTTTTAGAATCAGAAGGCAAAAATGGCATTGAAATAATTCACTGATCACCTCCTGAAAGAGACCTCAAAATTAAAACCCCAAGGAATATCGTGGCCAAATTTCAGGACTATCATACCAAGGAAAGGATATTACAAGCAGCTAGAAAAAAACAGTTCAAATACCGAGGAACTGTAATTAGAATTACACAAGATCTGTCAGCTTCCACATTAAAAGATTGCAGGGCCTGGAATCAGATATTCTGAAAGGCAAAAGAACTTGGATTACAGCCAAGAATAAGTTATCCATCTAGAATGAGCATCACCTTCCAGGGAAGAAGATGGTCATTCAATGATACAGGAAAATTTCACCTATTTCTAATGAAAAGACCAGATCTGAACAAAAAATTTGACCTCCAAATACAGAACTCAAGAGAAGCATAAAAAGGTAAAAAGGAAAACTCTTGAGAACTATATTTGTACTGTAGGTATCCTTAAAGAATGGGGGTGTAATTTGATTTTTCTTTGATAATAATGGAAAAGAAATTAGAGGTGGAAGGGATACCATACTGAAAAAGAAAAAAAGGGGGGGAAGGAGGCAAAATAAAGTAAAAATAAAGGAGGTAAAATAAGGCAAAATCTCATAAAGAGACATAGAAGATCTCATATAATTGAGGGAGAGAAGGGAGGGCAATGAGTATTGTGTAAACCTTACTCTCATTAGATTGGACTCTAAAAGAGTATATCAGACACATTTGGCTTCAAAGAAAGGCCTGACCCTCCTTGTGGGAAGGTGGGAGGGAAAGGAGAAAAGAAAAGGGATAAACTAATAGAAGGATTAGGGGAAAAGTATAAAGGGGAGAGAGGGACTCTAAAGGGGGGAGGACTATTGGTGGCAGGTGGTCATCAAAAACAAAGTACTGGGGAGGGGGGAAGGGAGAGAGGGGAAAGGCAAGAGAAAATCATAACTCTGGGTAAATAAGATGGCAGGGAATACAGATATAGTTATTTTAACTGTGAATGTGAATGGGATGAACTCTCCCATAAAATGGAAGTGGGTAGAAGACTGGATTAAAAGCCAGAATCCTACAATATGTTGTTTACAAGAAACACATCTATAAAACATAGAGATACATACAGAGTGAAGGTAAAGGGCTGGAGCAGAATCTTCTATGCTTCAGGTGAACAAAGAAAGGCAGGGGTAGCAATCCTTATCTAGGATCAAGTAAAAACAAAAATAGATCTAATTAAAAGAGATAAGGAAGGAAACTATATTTTACTAAAGGGTACCATAGACAATGAAGCATTATCAATACTAAACATATATGCACCAAGTGGTATAGCATCCAAATTCCTAGAGGAGAAACTAACAGAGATGCAAGGAGAAATAGACAGTA
>JAJPUD010005170.1:0-32413 GCA_023553655.1 Myrmecobius fasciatus
TGGGGGAGCTCAGCAGAGCAGGGGGTGGCAATGGGGCATCTTGGGAAATCTGTCATATCTGCAGGACCCTGATTTCTGGTGGATTCTGAGGCCTTCCAGGCAGCCACACTAATTTGTCCAGAGCCCATCAGAACGTGGAGCCTTTGCCACTCTGTAAGTCTGCTCCTGGGGCAATTCTGTCATGTTACACACAAACAAAACTGACCTCACGATGTTACAGGGGAAGACAGAATTCCAGGAAGTGGTGGCTCATATTTTTTTCAATAGGGAGGGTACCACCTTTGACAACCAACCATCAGGGAAGTCTTCAACTTAAAGTCAAGACTGGGCAAAGGAAGACGACCAGCATTTATTTTGAAGTTTCTCCTAAGTGGCGAACACTTGAGTTAAGGGATCCTCAATAAAACAAGCAAGCAAAACTCTTGTACCTCCCCATTGTATTTTTATTTTATTTATGTATTCAGGAAGATCTGGGGATTAAGTTAAGGGGATAGGGGAGGATATTGATTTTTTTTTTTAATAATTCTAATTTTGTTTTTTTACAACAAAAATTAGCCTTCTCTCCCCTTTTCTGCCATTCCCTCCCACTGAGAAAGCAAAAAAAAAGACCAAGCCAAAAAAAAAACAACTAACCATCTCTCCCAAGAATATATGTAATCAAGCTAAACAAAATTTCTACAGAATATTATATCCTCAGTGAGAGACGTAGAAAATGTGTCATCATGAGTTCTCAGGAACTGAATTGGTTGCATTCCTCAGTTATTATGTATGCATACATACATGTAATTACATGTGTGTACTTATACGTGCATGTGTATATGGACATGGGTGCATTTAAGTGCATATTCATGTATATACAGTCAAGATAAATATAATTTCTCATTGGTCATATCTAAAGAATCTTACATGTGAAAGCTTAGGCCACATGTCATCATGAGTTCTTAGGAAATGATTGATCATTTCATCGATCAAAGTTCCTATATATACACAAGCACGAATGCACATTTTTATCAACCAAGAGATCTACATTCTCAGTTTTCCACCTTCCCCCTCACCCACTGCCCCACTAAGAGCACAAAACCGAATCTCTTATGCACCATGTGCCATTAATCTGGGGAGGGAAAAAAACCAAAAAACCCACGACTATGTCCTAAAAAATGTTTCTCCGTCTGTACCAGTCTTCCACCTGTAAGTTGTAGACAGCACGTTTCATTATTATTGTTCTGCTGGACCTTGGTAAGCCTTTATGCTAATCTGAGTTCAATGCCAGAGCCTTCCATTACATTTATGGAACTGATTGATTCACTCAATTCCCCATGAACAGGTAGGTAATCCCTCTCATTCACTTTACACCTCAAGAAAACTATATTCTTGTACATCCTTTGAATTTCTCTTGCTTAGGACTAATCCCTCCCTTAATCACTCCAACCTCTGTTTCTCTTTCCCTTTTTAATTCTTCCCCTCTTTTTCCCTGGTGAGTAGAATGTATTTCTCCATTCATCTCTATGTTGTGTGTATTCTTCCTTCCTAGGACTGGATGACTGAGGTTCAGACATCAGATGTTCCCACCCACTCCTTCCTCCCCATTGGTAGACATGTCTACTTGGGAACCTTCCTTACCTGAGATAACATTACTCAGGCCTCCTTTCTCTCCACCCACCTCAGAGTTTTCCTCTTTCTATCTTTCCAGTCTGTCCTGAAGATCTTCAAAACATTACAGAACCACTTCCAGCTTTAATGTACTTTGATTCCCTATGGGAGCCCCAGTAGGGATCAGAGGGAACTCTTGTTCTCATGGTGATAGAATAAAACAAGTTTGTCCTTTGATTCCCTGGGATTAATTCATCCTGAATTTTTTGTATTTCTCTTCACTTGTGTTTGAACTTGTAACACTTTCTCCATTTGTGGTCTTTTCATTAAAAATGTTTGGAAGGATTTTTCTCTCTCTTTTTTTTAAAGCTTTTTATTTTCAAAATATATGCAAGGATAATTTTTCACCATTGACCCTTGCAAAACCATCTGTTCCCATTTCCCATCCTTTTCTCCTTATTCCCTCCTCTGGATGGCAAGTACTCCAATATATGTTAAACATGTAAAAATATGTGTCAAATCCAACATAGCTGTACATATTTATATAGTTATCTTGCTGCACAAGACAAATCAGATCATAAAGGGAAAAAAATGAGAAAGAAAATGAAATACAAGCAAACAACAACAAAAAGTGAACATGCTATGTTGTGGTCCTGTTTCTGGGTGCAAATGGCTCTTTTCATCATAAGATCATTGAAACTGGCCTGGATCATCTCTTTGTTGAAAAGAGCCAATTCCATCAGAGTTGATCATCACATAATCTTGTTGCTGCTCATTTCACTCAGCATCAGTTCCTGTATTTCTCTCCAGGCCTCTCTGAAATCGTCCTGTCAATCCATTTCTTACAGAACAATAATATTCCATGACATTCATATACTGTAAATTATTCAGCCACTCTCCAGCTGATGGGCATCCACTCAGTTCCCAGGTTCTTGCTACTACAAAAAGGGCTGCCACAAACATTGTGCACATGTAGGTCCCTTTCCCTCCTTTAAGATAAGATAGCTGCTTTTATCTGGGAAAGGGATATTCTTTTCACTGTGCAAGGTTGTGTTGAGAACAGTAGGAAGCATATTTGTGAGGAACAACTCAGGGCTCGTCTCATCAGAGTGATATTTGTTTTCTTGATTTCTCCTTAAGGGTTTCTCGAAGCCTTCTCTCTAGGCTGCTGTTTATTGGCATTCTGATAGTCTGGTGATACTTGTAATACAATTCTGTCTTGCTCTCTTTTCTCTGTGACTTGTTTCTGATGTCTTACATTAGCTTCCCTTTTTTTAAGTCTCTTGCATTTGCTTTAGTATTTGCCATTGCCTTGGGGCTTCCTTTTGGTCTGTACAGATGTTCAGAGAGTTGCTTGTGTGGGCAAGGTTTTATGAACTCTTGATTCTTTCTGCCACTGCCCTTATTTCTTTTCCATCGAATTGCCCCTTGAGTGTCTCATTCATGAGCATGTCTAACTCTTGCTCTTCGTTTTCCAAGAATCCTGCTTGGGTTTGTGCCCAAACAAAGTCCCCCACTGAGGCTGGACTTGGAGACAGGAGGCACTCTTCGGCCTTGCTGTATCGAGTGTCTCAGATGATGATATTATTTATTATAGAGAGGGTCTGTTTTGCTTGTCCAGCAGACTTCCTGAGTTCAGACTTGAAGATAAGAGCTGGGCTCTAGAGCACTCCTGGAGGGAAGGTCTGGGCTGGTCTTGTTGCTATTTTCTTGGGGGGTCCAGATTGTTTTATTACAGCATCTCAGGGGCAGGAAAGAGGCCTGTGCTGAAAGGGGTCTGATCCTGGATCTCCTGTTATGAGCCCTATGAGTTTCTGACCTGGGTGTGAGCTTGTTCTCCTTAGATTTATACATTTCTAGGCATCTTTGTAAAATACTTATTTCTCATAAAAGAAACTGGCAATATTTTCCCCACAAATTTTTTAATTAATGAAGGAAGTCTTTTTTTGTTGTTGTTGTTACTCTTGTTTCTCTGTAATATCCTTGAAACAAATGAGAGCAATGACAAATAAAGGTAGAAGCTATTTTCCCCATGATAACAAACTACCCAGAGTAACCTCAGGGAAGCAACAAAACTTTTTTCCCAGAGAATGCTGTACTTGGCAGCTTCTCACAGAGTCTACAGAATTTTCTTTAGAATATATTACTTAAGTCACTTTTGCTGAGGAAGAAATTCCCCATCACCCTCTTGCTCTCCGCAGATCCATCAACCTCACAGATAAAACACAAACTCTTCCTGATTCCACAAGGAAATACGTTCAATAACAAGACATTTCTCAGCTTTATTCCAACTGATGGTAGGAAATGCTTTTCTCAAAACTCAATGAGATTCTTAATGACCGTGGTTGCAGGAGTGACTCTGACCCTCAGAAATGACATGAGCTGTGAGCAAATCCCTGATCTGCTTGAGTTTCCTCCCGTAAATTGGAGAGAGTTGGTTGGATTCTTGAATTCTGAAGTATCTTTCAGCTCTACATCTCATGACTTTTGGTGTTTTAGGACTTGGTGACATTCAGGGATGTTGCTGTGGACTTTACCCAGGAGGAGTGGGGCCTCTTGGACCATCCTCAGAAGGAGTTGTACAAGCGGGTCATGTTGGAGAATGCCCGGAACCTGCTCTCCCTGGGTAAGGACATTTCCCTGAGTAACTCTGAATCCCAGTCAAATGGAATATCTTTAGCTCCTGGGATGCAGGGTTTTGGGTGGGTATAAAAGTTAGAAAGGAGAAGGTACTGGTCTGCTGTGTCCAGGCAACAGAATCTTCCTGTATGTCTTTGCCTGGTGTGATAAAAAACTGAGGGTGGGGAAGAGCAATTGACCATTTCTCCAAAAAAAAGTTGTACAACAGGATAATGTGACAAACCCTATTATAGGTTTCTTGCATTACAAGCACTAGCCAGTGACCATAGACCCATATGTTTCAGTATGATGGGGTGAATCTCAATGGATCAGCCCTGGATCCTCACCCTAAAGAGAACTAAATTTCAAGCTTCTCTCCTTCATCCTTCCTTGATTTCCATCCTCAGGGCTTCCAGTTCCTAGAGAAGATGTCCTCTCTTATTTTAAGCAAAGGCAAGTACCCTGGATGCTGGACCAAGAAAGCCTGAGGAGCTGCTCTCCAGGTGAGTGAGGTCAGAGCAGGGATATGAGAGTTACAAGAGGCATCTAGGAGTTACCATGAAGTAAATGCTAGGTTTGGGGGAGAAAGAGCAGCCTGGGAATTTTTTTTCGAGATAATTTTTAGGCAGATTTTTTTTCAGTTACTCCTGGGTGCGTCACTGAATCTGCTTCCTATCTTTCAAATGCACTCCATGGTCTTGTAGGTCCCTTCCAGTGCTCATCTAGGATCCTATAAGAAATCATTATTGGGAATATGGGACAGTGCAGTTCTCCTGAAAATCCCAAAAGGGGGCCAGGCTATCCAAGATGAGCCATTTCTTAGAACTTCTTCAACTGAGCAAACAGTTAAGTGCCTGCTATATGCCAGCCTGGGGCTAAACACCAGGAACATAAAGAGATGCAAGGGGTATCCACCGTGTACCACATAAATTAGATAAATTAAGTGCCTCACTAAATCACTTATTAATTAAGGTAATAATGGTTTAAGAAGGAGAGTAAATTGGGAAGATAATGGCCAAAATGATACCTAGCATTTATACTGTACCTTCTGTGTCATGCGACGTATCAATATTGTCTCATTTTATCCTTATGAGAACCCTAGGTCTTGGGGGCTATTATTGTGCCCTTTATGTTATTTTCTTTTCTTTTTTAAAAAATAATATTTTATTCAAAACCAATTTTTAAAATGAATAGCTTCATTTTTTTTTTCCTACCACTGGTAAAGTAACTATTCTCACTGAAACTTTACTGAAGGATTAGCTCACATTGCCAACCGATTCCTTTGAGAAACTCCCAGGTGGAAGAAAAGAAACATAAACAGGATAAATTCAAATTAAAAAACAACCTCAGCATTTCTGTTTTTATAGAAATGTTGTAGTCTCCCATGGTGATTTCATAATGTCCTCTACTGTGCATTCCTAGTGACCATAGTTTTCCAATAGGCTGCCCCCACCGCAGCAAGAATGCAGCCCCACATAATATCTTTTTTAAAAACTTATTAAAAGAAATGTCCAGATCAAAAAAGTAGTAGAAGAGGTTATATTCATTAGAACATTTTTTCTTTACTTCCTTGTAAGTAGTTCTTTGGTTCTCTGCTGTGCACCTTATTTACCTTATTTTCCCCCCATTTTATCTCCCACCCCTCCCAAGCAAGCTATAATTAAGAGGTATATTTATTTATACATATGTAGATATATCCATAATTACACACACTCACAATAACCTTCCTCTCCATATTCACACACAAGGCTTTCCTATCCCTGCTGACTCTTTAATTCAGTTCAGCTCCATAACTTACTATTAACCCCCACCCAAGGATTCCCTCACTTATAGCTTCCTCATTAGTCCATCCCTCCCCCTCAGGGTGCTCTGACCTTCATTGTATATATGGCATAATGTCCATTGAACCCGTTCCCAATATGAGTAGGTTTTCAGAAGTACCAGCTCTGTTTCTGTTTTTCCTCTGCACCTCATTTGTATAACACAATTACTATTTTTACCTTAACTCTGCCAGTCTTTTTTTGAGCTGCCCTATTTTGATGTGATTTTTAAACATAATGAAAAAAAACAAACGAGTTGCCCATGTTTAAACAGTTTGTCCATGTTGAGTTCCTTAATACTGATCTTGGATACTGGCTCATTTAGGTTAAATTTTATGTTAAGTTCAGGTTTCGTTGGTAGAAAGTCTCTGAAAATCTGCAAGTTTGTTGAATGTCCTTTTTTTTTTTCCCATTCAAAATTGTACATAATTTTGCTGGATATGATATTTTTGGTCGTAGGCCGAATTTTTTTATTGTTTTTGATCTTTTTTCTTATGTTTCACATTCTGTTCTATTTTTTCATTCCTTATAATCTGTTTTGTTATTTCTTGGTCTCATACCTTCACTGGCTTCCCCTTGCCCAATTTTAATTTTCAAAGAATTCTTTTCATCTTTGGGACTCTGTACCTCCTCTTCTAGTAGGTTAATTTTTTGTGCATAATCTTCTTGTTTTTCTTGGATGATTCTTTTTTTTTAAAGTTTTTCCTTAGTGTCTTGTTTGATTTTTAAGTCCTTGCCCCCCTGCCTCTGCACTCATCTGGTGCTGGTTCCTTCTGATCCTGGCCAGGTCTCAGCAGCACATCTGGGCCTGGTGTTCCTAATCTGTGGAGGTTCCCTTGGTCTTCCCAGACTTAGACCTCTACTCCTCAAACAATGCAGGAGGCAAAAGTCTGAGGGTCCTGCTGAGGCTGCAGCCACACCCAGCTAGCTGAGGGGTCTCCACCAGGTGTTTCTGCAGAGCTAGGGCATTTCACATAAGTTAATCCTCAGTCTGGGGTCTTTCTTCAGATCTCCTCAGGTTGGATTAGGATCTTTTTGATTTTTCACTAGTCTATGCTCATTCTGAGGCATATATTGTTTCTATTTGGGGGGAAATAAGGAGAACTTGACATTTTCCAACCTACTCCACCATCTTCCCAGAATCCTCCCCCAGATAATATCTTGATCTGGAGATTGAAGGTTTAATGAGATGTCATCACTAGGTTACCCAGCAATGAGAGAACTGCTCTGGTCCAGAGAAAGAGCCTTTGTAGGCCTGTGGCCCTTTGTACATTAATGTCCAACCTTCTTCCATTTTTGGAAACAACTTTTTGCCAATTTGAAAAACAAAGGATCTGATGCACTTTAGAGTTTGAGGGAAGCACCCCATGAACCCCAAAAGCTGCGGGTTTCTGATCGTGACCATTGGGTCACTGAGGAAGAGACTTGTTAAGGTGGATATATGTACATGCTTGTTGTCCCAGTAACAATTTCCCACTTAATACAGCACTGACATTTTTGGGTCATATCCCTTGGATTGTTGCCTCAATTCTTCAAAGAGCTTGTGAACTTCTAAAAGGAAGTATGGCATCAGAACAAAATCCCATTCACCTCATGGGAAATTTTAAAAAAAAAATGCATTCTGAATATGACTTGTGATAATGTAACAGACAAAAATATAAAATTGAAAGTGATCAACAGAAAGTGCCCACAATGAAAGGAAAAGGGAAAAAACGAGAATGGAAGTAGTTTGTCAAATACTAGAGGCAGAGCCTGCCCGTTCACAGAGTGTCAGTTCCAGCCCAAGCTGCTGGGGTTTAGGTCAAGTCCCTCAACCCCTCTTGGCTGATGGCTGGGTGGTGCAAGTAGTGAGAATGAAGATACTCTGTGTTGTCACAGGTTCACTATGAGGATCCAATGTATTTGTGCATAAAGCTCATTAGAAATCAAATCATCCTTGGGATGTGAGTGAATGGGATTTTGGATGGATTGATTCTGCCCATTTATGAGTTTTCTCTTTGCCTGAAGAAATAGGTTATAACTCTGTATTGTGTTAATGGAGAGAAGGGCATATAAATGTGTGTGTAGTGTGTTTTCCTGTTTGTTCCTTAGATTTTTTTTTTTAATTTGTTCTTTTTTTATTTCAGAAAGTGAGATGAGACTTGAAGTGAAGGAAAGTACTCGGAAGCAAAGATTCGTGAGTCCCTGTGACTTCACTTGGGGAGAAACGTGTGCTCCACATGAGAAAGTACACACTGCAGAAAAACCTTATGATTGTAACCAGTGTGGAAAGAGTTTCAGTAATAAGGGATATCTTACTATACATCAGAGAATCCATACCGGAGAGAAACCTTATGAATGTAGTCAGTGTGGAAAGACTTTTAGATATAAGACAAGTCTTACTGGACATCAGAGAATCCACACTGGGGAGAAACCTTATGAATGTAACCAGTGTGGAAAGGGTTTTACACATAAGCAATCTCTCACTCTACATCAGAGATTCCACAGTGGAGAGAAACCTTATGAATGTAACCAGTGTGGAAAGGCCTTTAGCGATAAGAGAGTTCTTACAGTCCATCAGAGAATCCACACTGGAGAGAAACCTTATGAATGCAACCAATGTGGAAAGGCTTTTACAATAACGGGAACTCTTACTAGACATCAGAGAATCCACACTGGCGAGAAACCTTATGAATGTAACCAGTGTGGAAAGGCTTTTAGGAAAAAAGAATCTCTTACTATACATCTGAGAATTCATAGTGGGGAGAAAACTTATGAGTGTAACCAGTGTGGAAAAGGTTTTACTGATAAGGGATATCTTACTGTACATCAGAGAATCCACACTGGAGAGAAACCTTATGAATGTAACCAGTGTGGAAAGGGTTTTACAATAACAGGAACTCTTACTAGACATCAGAGAATCCACACTGGAGAGAGACCTTTTGAATGTAACCAGTGTGGAAAGACTTTTAGAAAAAAGGAATCTCTTACTATACATCTGAGAATCCACACTGGAGAGAGAATTTATGAATGTAAGCAATGTGGAAAGACTTTTAGTGATAAAGGATATCTTGGTGTACATCAGAGAATCCACACTGGAGAGAAACCTTATGAGTGTAACCAGTGTGGAAAGACTTTTAGATATAAGAGAAGTCTTTATGGACATCAGAGAATCCACACTGGAGAGAAACCTTTTGAGTGTAACCAGTGTGGAAAGACTTTCAGCTATAAGGAATCACTTACTGTACATCAGAGAGTCCACACTGTACAGAAACCTGTAATTAATATGAAACAAGTTTCATAGAAAAATCTGATTGTTTCTTGTCATGTATGTGAGGCAAAGTAATGGCATTAAAATAAGGAGGAAATTGGATTTGGTAGAGATCATTGGGAGAACATGGGGTGGTGCTAATCCATTCTATAGTCTTCTCTAGCTATAAGCCTATGGGGACGATGTGGAAGGAAAAGTAAAGGGATGACTTGGGATAGGAGATAGCTTTGGAAGTGTATTGGATCCTTTATTTCCACCTGGTCACCTACTTGAAAGGCAGTGTAGTAGGATGGAAACATCACTAGACTGGAACTCAGAGGACAAGGGTTGGAATTCTAGGTTCTGTAGCTGTGGCCTTGGAAAAGGAATTGAAGTCCATGGGTCTCAGTGCATTTAGAATAGAGTTAGGGTCTCTTTCAGCTCTGAATCCTTTGAGAAGCTAAAGAGAGCTTGAAGATGAACCCTACTCATTGCCACTTCTTGCTGGATCCTCAGCTTCAGAGACTTCACTAAACCTTCTGGCTATGATTGGCAGTTTGAAGAGAGCAAGATAGGAGAAATTCTAACTCTAGGTCTTGTTGAATAAGAAATATTCCTAAATAAACAACTCTGTGCACCTGGTGAAATAGGTTTCTTGCCATATTTGTTAAAGCAGAAAGTGTTTGATTAAGATGCTTTTAAGAAAGATTTTAACTCTCAAGTTTCAGCTTTCATCCATCAAATCGGCAGAGACGACCCCAAAGGCTGGACATAGTGTCGGGGGCTATAGAACCAGAGAGGCACAGCAATGCAGTGTGTATGTAGTTAAAACCAAAAGCCATTTGGTTTTAGGATTTATTAAAAGGAGATCAAAAGCCCATACTCTGTGACACAGACCCCACTGCAAGGGTTCATTTGTAAGGAAATGAGGGGGGAAAGTTCCTAGCTGCGTAAAATATTAACTGCAATGTTTTGGTTTATGTATTTTGTGGTGGTGGGTAGTGAAAAACTATAAATGCAAAGTAGAAAATAGGAGCTCTTCACTTGGAGAATGTCTTAACAAATTTTGGCACATGATCGTATTGGAATATTGTGCCAGAAGAAACAGTGGCTAGGAAGAATTTGGAGAAGCATGGGGACATGTAAATGAATGGAGATAGACTGAAGTGGACAAAACCTAAGAAAAAATAGATTACACTGTGACTCCCTCAAATACTCAGACTGATCAGGGATTTCTTCTATTTGAAATAACTTCCAGCAGTGTAGATGCATGCCTGTCTGTCCATCTCCTGGGGCTCTAGCCTGTGTCTCACATAAAATCAGCACAGAGGATGTATCGCATGTACTGCATCCTACCACCTCAAGGCCCTTGTAGAGAAAGTGCATTGATCAGCAGATCTCTGACTCCCTTGATCAATGGACGGGGGCAGCAACCGGAAGTGAATTAGCGTGTAAAGTCTTTTAATTTTGAAATCTGTGCTAATGCTAGGAAAATCACTCTTCTGGGACCCTACACTCTGTAAGTTGTTGATGGTTAGAAATGGGGGGCCATCCCCAGTTGTCTTGCCCTGTGTCTTCTCACCTGACTCAGATGATTCTAGAAGAAAGGGTGAAGCTGAAGACTTTGAACAGTCCTGCCTTCCTTACATCCAATTCACTGGCAGATCAAGATTATCACTCACTTATGACACCGGTCCACTTCAAGAACTAAGGAATAACAATCTTCAGGTGAAGCAACTCATGAGTTCCAAAGTTCAGTTTTCCCATCAGTCACTTTTAAGTAAAGAAAAACTTTGGTTCTGATTCTTTCACAGTGTGATTAATGTGGGAAAATGTATAGCATGATTGCATATGTAAAATCTATATCAGATTACTTGTCATTTTGGGGAGGGGAGTGGAGAAGAAGGAAGTCCTAACCCTAAATTTGGGACTCAATATCTTACAAAGATGAAAGTTAAAAAGCAGCTTTACAAGTAAGTGTAAAAAAAGTATTTTTTTTTAAAAATGGAAATGATCAAACAGCAAATTATACAAAAATAATTTCATTCCAAAACAGCAATGAGGCAATATACCAAATATTTGTGGGACACAACCTAATATCCTATTGCATCCCTCCAAATGGCAAACACTTTGAATCTGATGGCCAATGGTATTTCAAACTCACCAAATTCGAAACAAAACCTTATTACCTTTTCCCAAATTTCCTTACTGGAGTACCATTACTCCACCCAAATTTATAAGCCCGCTTTTATTCTTAAATCTGTTCTATCACACCTTCCTTCACACAAAATCTGAATTACAATTCAGGTTCTTAATCACACCTTCCTCTGGCTATCATTTGAGTCTGGCCCCCCTCCAACTTTTCCCGGAAGCTGCCACAAGGAAAATCCCTTCCATGTGTAGAAGGGTCACTCCTCTACTCCAATAACTCTTTGCTTCCAGGATGGGAAACAATCCTCTCGTTTACTATTTAAAACCCTTAAAGAAGAATACTGCAGAATCAGGTCAGGATCTGTATAGAGAAAGGAGAGTAAGAAAAGAACAGGAAAGTTGGATCTTTTCAGATGAGATTTTGCATACTTTTGGACAATCTCAGGTAAGTGTCTTTGTAGAAAAGTCCCTCTGGATTTGTTTCACATCAGGGATTCATGGGAAAAAGTCAAGGATCCTTTTGTTCAATGAGGCCAGACAGGCAGGACTGGGGGGCAGGATATTAGCAATAGCTAAGCTTCCATCCTCTTCCCTCATGAAGAAGTGGGATCCAAATTCATTTGTCGTGAGGGATGAAAGCCTGGTCTTTCCCAACGGCTTCAGGCTGTCTAAAAGTCCATGCCTAAGAGGGTAGAAATGGGTGTGATTCCCACCCAAGCAACTTCCGGGATGAGAAGTGCACATTTTCAGGACTTTTCTGTCAAGCAAATCAGAGCTCAGTAGGAAATTTAATATATCAAAGCTGATATGCAAGATAAGTTTTAAGGAACTTTTAGTGGAAAACAGATTATGTTTTCTACATGGAAATGACTGACATCAGGAAGTGGGTAGCTCAAAAGAAGGATTTATACAGATCAGATGCAGGGAAGAATAAAGAGGTGTTAGAGGGAGGAAGAGGAGGACTCTTCCTTCTGAAAACATATATCAGGAATGGGTTAAATAGGGAACATTACATATCTGCCATAAAGTGTACAACACCCAAAATCTTATTTATAAAAAAAAAAAGGAGGGGTGGATGGGGGATGCAAAATCTGGGATGGAAAATAAAGGAGGGATTCAGAGGTGCAGGGAAGTTAAGTCATAGTAAGGCAAGTTAAGGAGCAGAATTAAAGTGGCCGACAACAGAAATGAAGAGATGTGTAAGGCTACAACATATCAAGAGTTGAATTTATTAGAAAAAGAAAAGAAAAAAGAAAATTACATTATCTCAGCCATGTGAGTATTGTTTTAGATACAAGTTTACATATGGGCAAATGCATGAGTGTATATATATGTGTGTGATGGTATAGGTAGATATTTATGCAGGTTGTTCTATGTATATGTGAATATAAATTTATGTATATGTGTTTGGGTCTGGGGATAAATGTGAATGCCTTTGTGTTACACATAGCCTGCTTGGGGAAGGTGGGGGAAAAAAAGAGGAAAATAGAACAAAGTAAAGTGCACAGAACAAAAGAACAACCTATAAAAAGTAGAGAAGGCCCATCTTAAATATAGTTTCTTTTATTACTAAATATAATTTCTTGAACTGGAAATTCATTGTATCTTGGATCTTGTCTCTGTTGGGCACATAATCTGCTTTTTTTGTTTTCTATTTTTCAATCTATTTTCTACTAAATTAAAGATAATCAATATTTCATGATCTTTTTTCCCCTTTTGGTCTTATTTTCTTGGAAATAATTGAAATATGTTTAAGAGAATTGCGCATATTTAACATATAACTGGGTGCTTGCTATTTTGGGGAGGGGAAGGAAAAGGAGGAAGGGAGGAACATTTAGAAATTTTACAAAAATGAGTATTTTTACATGCATTTGAAAAAATAAAATGATTTTTTAAAAAATAGCTGCTGGGAAATCATGTATCCAGTTGGCTTTCTCAAGGATTCAGTCAACCTGTAGCTCAATTTGATGGGAGGTGCTAATGATCAGAAGCAGGTGGTCCAAGCATGCAGTTGTTCAGGACTATATTGGCCAAGGATTCAAAGGACATTTGGAGATCTTTGACTTGTCCCCATTGAGCTCCTCAAAGACTTCACTAAGATTAGCAATGACATCATTAAGTTCCAAATAAGCCAGGGATGGGACAAAGAGCATTGCCACTCTTCCCTAAAAACCATCAAAAAAAAAAATTTATGTTTCCCACAGTGGTGGGTAGAGCATGGGGAACAGATACCTTATAGAAAATATCCTGTGGAGGTAGACTGATTTGTAAGGGCTGGTGGATGGTGATTAAAGGAGCTGCCCCATAAAAGAATCCAGGAGCCACAGAACAGCTAAATTCAGGGAAGTAGATATCAATAAAGTACAGTTGAGATCAGAAAAAGAAATATATCTAGCATGCATTATAATCAACTCATTAAATTAAATTACTTGAATTAGAATTTAAAAGGGAGATACTAGAGTTCCAGTTGTGTCACCCTTCTGGGGTTTAAAAAAACAAAAACATCCCCAGCATTCCATTTGTACTAAGAACAGACTCAGTTTCCCCCTGGGCGGTGAAGAAGCTGCAGAGGGGAGTCTCCAAACCTGGGAGTAAGGCAGTCTCCATTGCGTAAGTGGTCACCTTCGGGAAAAGGCTTCCAAGAAACTGACAGGACTAAAATTCTCTTCTCCTTTAGGTTCCATAATCGTTGGGCTGGGGAGGCTATTAATAAGGGGGTGCTAGTCAATAGAGTTAAGAAGAGAAATCCCACTCTTCATATGCAAGGGGCTAAGAATTGGGGTCCTGAAGGCTGTAAAGAGGGAGGTCCCATAGGAGAGAGAGGGCTTCCTGATAAGGACTGCTTGCAGAAGTAGGAGATGGAGCCTCTGGGGTTCCTCAAGCATTTGCCCAGGATACAGTTTGCCCAGTTTTTTCTGCATTGTGGCCACAGGGTGGAGTTTTGGGAAAGATCCTTGAAGGCCTGGACATAAGGGAGTGGGGTCCATTTTCCTTTGAGAGAGCAGAAGAAATTAAGCTGTAGAAGGGATTTACACTTAAGGACCTGATAATGGGCCACTTTTCTTGGTTTTCTAGGTTATAGGGAGTCCAGGCAACATCTGAAGTCTAACAAGGACATTTTAGGGAGCATTTACTTGGGGCTCCTCATGGGAGATGGCAGCCGCCCAGCAGAGTAAGGTGAGGGTTTATGTAGAGAAAAGAAAGTAAGGAAAAGCTGGAGAGCCAGAAAATTGGATCATCTCAGATGAGATTACCATTTTCCTGGGAAAAGTCCTCACCTGGGGCTGGATTTGTTTCAGATAGGGTCTGCAATGTTAGCAGAATTTTACTGTCTTGGCCTCTGCACAAAACAGGTCTAGGGGCAGCTTTTAGAGATCAAGCAAGAGCTTTCTTACTTCCAGAGTGAGGAAAACAGTTTTCCAACTGGAAGCAAGCACTCCTGAGCAAGAGATCTCCCCCTGATGCCAGAAAGGTCGAGGTTTTACACACAAATCCTAAGTGGGAAGGGAGGGAGGATGTGCATGAGAGTGCAATCACTCCCACGGTTGGATTGTGTGTGGTACATAGGCCACCCAATAAATCTCCAAGATCTCCCAGTGTAAAGAAGTAGTTTTCTTTGTTTCTCATGAGAAATGGGTGTCACTCCCACCATACAAGAGGTGAAGGCAAGTCCCCAAGCATAAGCAGAATGGGCAATACACCATCCTCCCCTCCCTGACTCATCCTCGTTCACTGAGAATGGGGCCTTACATTTCTAAGCACGAAAGCTAATTTTAAAAATGTATTTTAGGAAGCGCCAATCATCAAAATAATCTAGTAACTCCTGGGCAAACAGGTGCTAGATCAGTGGGAAACAGGGAAATAACACATAAATCCAAAGTTAAACAAAGGTATGTCTTTGATGACCCTGAGAAATGTGTTCTCAGTGTACAGGCTGGGTAGATAAGGACAGATCACATACATTCCCTAAATTGTGTTATCCACCCGTATCCTGGGAATTGTTTCTCAGGGAGAAAAGGCAGGGGGAAATGGGAACTTGCTCCTCTAGCTTGGTTAAGTTATAGTTTCCCTTTTGATGAAATATCAAACTTTTCCCAATTGATTGGTTTCCCAAGACAAGCCTAGGAATGGGAAACAATACAATTCTTGGATTGTTTTATATTTTGAGGGTCAGGGCACAGAACCCGAGTTTTCTGTAGCTCTGGATTCCCTTCACATATTGTATACAAGTAGAGCACAATACAAGAATACAGTCACTGAGAATGAATGATAGTCTTAAACTGAATTGAGTTTCTGACTCCCAAGACAATTCTGAGGAACCTAAATTATTAATATATTCATTTCACATATCATATCTATTAATATGAAAACCACCATAATATTTTTCACCTTCCCTTTCAATCTAAGGCCAGGATGACCCTGAAGATTGATCAGGAACATTCTTCTGAGACATGATTTTGATTTTATGAAAGAATAAGTGAGTTCATTTCTTGCCTTATACTTTTTCCTATCTCATTTGGATTGGTATTAATGCCACTTCTAAGACTTTTTCAGATTTCTCAGAAAAAAAATAGCATTGAAAGTGATTAAAGGTAGAGTTGTCATGGAGGAGAGGACCCAGGAAATTGTCTGAGCTCCCCCTAGTTTCCTTCAGAAATTTAAAAAAAAAAAAATCACTAAATAAATTCTGACAGAAACCAGAAAAACTTAGAATGAAGGAATTTTCCAACTTAAGATAATGTAGAAGGATTTTAGGAAAAGTCTGTCTGCCTTGGGTGACGATCATAGTGAAGCCTCTCAGCAGTGGCTAAGAGGGCCCATTATGAGACCTCCAGCTCCAGTGTAAACAACAAATTATGATCCCCTGAATGCCAGCACAACAGGCAGGCCAGCCCAGTGCAGTGGGAAAGCTGTCAGTCCATTTGGCCCCAGTGAGGTAAGCCAGTGAGAGGCCCCTGTTGGTCTGTGAGAAGACACTGCCCCCCCTGCAAAAGAAGTTTGGGACACTCTCCCCTGTGCCCCAGGATCAGAGCACAACTTTTTAAAATGTGCAAAAAAGCAAAAAAAACCCTAACCATAGAAAGCAACTATGGAATCAAGTCACAAACTCAGAAGAGGACAGTAGTGGCAAAATGGCTACATGTAAATCCTCAAAGGAGAATATAAATAGGTCTCAAGCTCAAACAGTTTTTTTGGATGATCTCAAACAAAATTTCTGAAATCAAGTAAGACAGGTAGGAAAAAAATGGGGGAAAGAAATAGGAGCTATGCAAAACAATTATGGGAAAGGAGTCAGCTTGGAGGGGAAAAGCCAACAACTTGGAAAAGAAAGCACAAAAAATATATTAAAAAAGCAACTTTTCAAAAAATTAGATAAAAGAAAAGGTAAAAGGAAAAAGGAAAAGAAATATACTAGAGAAAACAACTGCTTAAACAACAGAATTGGCAAAATAGAGGTGGGGAAATCACTGATTAAAATGACTCCTTTAAAAGTGGAATTGGTCAAATTGAAAAAGAGGTTAAAAAAAAATCCACTGTGAATTAAAATTGGAGAAGTGAAAGCAAATGATTCAATGAGACATCAAGAAGCAAAGTTTTTTTTTTTGTTTGTTTGTTTTTTAGTTTAGTTGTTTTTTGTTTGTTTGCTTTTAATGTAAAATACCTCATTGGAAAAACAATCAACTTGGAATTTAGATACAGGAGAAACAATTTAAGAATTATAGGACTATCTGAAAGCCACAATCAAAAAATAACATGAAAAACTTTCTAGAAATCATCAAGGAAGATGTTATATCCAGAGAGAGGGATATGAATGTGGACCACAACATAACATTTTCATGCTCTCTATTGGTTTGCTTGCATTATGTTTCCCTTCTGAGATTTTTTTTTCTTGTAGATTTGACTTTTCTTGCACAGCAAGATAACTGTAAAAATATGTACACACAAATTTGATTTGTCAAGTATTTTAATATAATCAACATGTAGTAGACTTCCTGCCTTCTAGGGGAGGGGTGGGAACTAGGGGGGAAAACTTTGTAACAGAAAGCTTTGTAAGAGTCAGTGTTGAAAAATTACCCATACATATGTTTTGCAAATAAAAAGCTTTAATAAAAAAGAAAAATAGAAAACATCAAGGAAAACTGCCCTGCTATTGTAGAACTAGAGGGTAATATAGTCATTGAAATAATCCACTGATCACCTTCTGAAAGAAACCCCAAAATGAAAACTCCAAGGAATATTGTAGCTAAATTCCAGTATTATTAGGTTAGGTAGAAAATTCTGCAAGCATCCAGGAAGAAACAATTCAAATCTTGAAGAGTTACAGTCATAATTACCCAGGATTCAGCAGTTTCCACATTAAAGGATTGCTGGGTCTGGATTATAATATTCTGGAAGGCAAAGAACTGACAAGCTGTTCCTCTTTGGCATGGCATTAGGATTTGGAATAGTGTTCTTTTTAGCAAGTGTCACTTTGTAGCCCAAAGCCCATAGTTTTTTTTAGTATAGGAAGTTTGTCCTGAATCTTCCTTCCTATTGCCCTCAAATTCCAGCACCAGTGGAGGGAAAGGAGTGGAAGGGAATGAGCATTTCTTTTCAGTTACTGTTTGCCAGGTGCTGTGCCTTATGCTTTCTTTACAATACATTAGCAACAATATTGTTTAAGAAAATTTTCCAGCAAATAAGTTATTTTGACTATTCTAAATAACCAAATTAATAAAAAAAAAAAAGGACAAATGAAGCTGAAGATGTTATTTGCACCCAGATAAAGAACTAATAGAAATATGTATATCATAATTTTACATTATGCCCAATAACTATTTAACTATTTTACCCAGGTATGAGTTTAGAAGTGTCTGCTAGAATGGAACTAATAGAATAACAGGTGGGGGGAAGAGTATTTGACTGCTTCTCCAAAAAATAAATAAGTAAATAAATAAAGTTGTACAAGATGAAGTAACTAACCCTATTATGGGTTTCTTGCATTACAAGCACTAGTGGGTGACCACAGACTCATATGTTTCAATATAATGGGGTGAATCTCAGAATGGAGCAGCTCTGGATCTTCAGCCCATTCCCTAATGAGAACTAAATTTCAAGCTTCTCTTCTTTATCCCTCTCTGATTTCCATGCCCAGGGCTTCCAGTTCCCAGAGATGATGTGATCTCTTATTTTAAGCAAAGGGAAATATCCTGGATGCTGGACTGAGAAGGTCTGAGGAACTGCTCTTCAGGTGAGTGAGGTGAAAGCAAGATATGAGAGTTGTGGTTACAAGAAGCTTCTAGGAGTTATCATCAAGAAATAAATGCTAAGTTGGGGGGGGGGGGGAGAGAGAGAGAAAGACCAGCCTTGGATTCTTTTTTAAAATACCTTTTAGGCAGATCTCTTTTTCAGATATTCCTGAGCCAATCACTGAATCTCGGTTTCTCATCTATCAAATGAGTGACTTACACTCAATAGCTTTGTAGGTCCCTTCCACTCATCATCTGTGATCCCACAAGAAGTCTTTTTTTGGAATTTGGATCAATGCAATTCTCCTGAAAGTAGCAAAAGGGAATTAGGTATCCCCTGTAAGTCATTTCTTAGAACTTCTTCAAGTCATCAAACATTTAAATGCCTGGGCTAAGCACCAGGAATATACAGAGATGCAAGGGACATCCTCTGCTCTCCAGGAGGTCATGGATTTCTGGGGCAGACAATACACCAGTAACTATGTAGAATCCCACTGTGGACCAGATAAATTGGAAAAATTTAGTGCCTCACTAAGTCACTAATTAATTAAAATAATAATGGTTTAAAAATAATGCAAAATTGGGGCGGAAATGGTCAAAATGAAATAGCATTGCTAGCATTTATACAGCACCTACTGTGTGTCATGCACTGTATCAATATTGTCTCATTTTATCCTCAGGAGAGCCCTAGGACTTGCACGCTATTTTTGTGCCCATTTTACAGATAAAGAAACTGTGGCAAACCAAGGTCCTGTAATTTGACTAGTAAATTTCTGAGGTGGGAGAGCTCAAAGTATAAGAGCCCTTTGATCTCAAAGGCAAGATGAATGAGGTGGGAGACTTGTAGAATGTGAAGAGTTGCAGTTTATTATTCTGTACAACCTTGTTGATATATATATATATATATTTTGCAAGTGTGATCATTGCATGAACAGTAGGCCATCCCCCCAATCACCATTCAGAGAAGCAGCTCATGGGCTTTGCCTATGCATGGCATCTGCCAATGGGAGGAGAGCCGACCCAGCCACGTCAGCATCCCACTCACAGGTGAGAGGCCCTGTCAAGGCATCCCTGCTCATGAGCAACTAGCTGTGACCCTCAGGCTCAACCCATTCCCATGCAGGCACCAGTGCTCCTCGCTCAACAAGGGCATTTCTGCAACGTGGAAGAAAACTCATTGCACACCAAAGGTCGAGGTGGCCTCTGTCCTCCCTTTTGGAAGGGTCCCATACCCTAGCTCTTATCCACACTTTTCCCCTTGTACCATCAGCTCTATTCTGTTTCTGAAACAGATATGATGAAAACAGTCACAAGTGTATGAGGTGGAAAATAGATGGAGATGTGAATAAGCTTCCCTTGAGAGATGGAATCTCTTTTTAAAAACACTAACCAGTAAAACTTATTTGCTAATTACTATTAAAAAGTGTTATATTTCTATTGGCTCACAAAGTATTGCATTACATAACAAATCTACTCAAAGGTCATTTTTAAATATTACTTTATGCTTTTTTCTTTTTTTAAAAAAATGTCTATTAAAAAAACACCCAAAAACCTTTAGAAAGATGAAATTTCTTTAGATATTTGGTTTTTTGGCTACTGGTAAAGCACCTACTCTCACTGAAACTCCATATTGCCAACCAATTTCTTTGAGAAACTGCCAGATGGAAGAAAAGAAACATAAATAGAAGATATGTTCAAATTAAAAAACAACCTCAGCATTTCAATGAATAGTACTTTAAGGTTTGTTTTTGTAGAAATGTAGTCGTCTCCCATGAAGATTTCATCATGTTTTCTACTGTGCATTCCTAGTGACCATGGTTTTCAAGCAGGCTGCCAGCCCCACAGCAAGAATGCAGCCCCAGGTAATATCATTTAAAAAATTTACTCTACTTGAAAAAAGAGTAAGAACCAAAGAAAAACAGAAAAAGAATGCAAAAGAAAATGAGTCAAAACAAAAGAGATCATTGTCATGTACCCAGCAGGACAGGGAGATTTCAAAATATATAACAATAAATTACCAGATCAAGAAAATATATAAATAGAAGAAATTATATTCATGACTGCCCATTTTTTCTTTACTTTCTTGTAAATTATTCTTTGGTTCTCTACTGAGTACCTTATTTATTTTTCCCCTTTTCATGCTTCCCACCTCTAAGCAAGCTACAGTTAAGAGGAAATATATTTATGTATACTTATGTAGATATATCCATACATACACACATTCACAAACACTTCCTCCTCCTACATAGCTACATGTTTTTCCTAATCCTGCTGACTCTTTAATTAAATTCAGCTTCAGAATTTGCCTTGCTATTATTTAACTTCCCCCCACCCCAGAATTCCCTTCCTTATCTTCTTCCCTTACCCATTGCTTCCCCATTAATCCATTCCCTCCCCCCTCAGGGATGCTATGCCCTTCATGATATACATGGAGGGTTACCCATTGAGCCCATTCCCTATGTGAGTAAGTTTTCAGAACCTTGAGCCCTTCTCTCCCCTCTAATTCCTCTATGTCTACTCTTCCTCTTCACTTCATTCGTATAACATGGTTATTATTTTTACCTTAACTCTGCCAATCTTCTCCTGAGCTACACTATTGTGGATTTGAATCTTAAACATAAAGAAAAAACAAACAAGTTGTCTATGTTTAAACAGTTTGTCTATGTTAAGTTCCTTAAAAATGATCTTTGATATTTGCTCTTATATGTTAAATTTTCTATTAAGTTCAGATTTGTTTGATGCTGAAAAATCTGCAGATTTGTTGAATGTCCATTTTTTCTCATTCAAAATTATATGTAATTTTGCTGGTTATCATATTTTGGGTCACAGACTGAGTTTATCATTTATTATTTTAATTGCTCATTTTTCTTTTTTTTTTTAATTAAAGCTTTTTATTTGCATAACATATGTATGGGTAGTTCCTCAACATTGATCCTTACAAAGCTTTCCATTACAAATTTTCCCCCTAGTCCCCTCCCCTCCCCTAGGTGGCAGGAAGTCTACTACATGTTAATTATATTAAAATACTTGACAAGTCAAATATATGTATACATATTTGCATACTTATCTTGCTGTAAAATGCTCATTTTTCTTATAAGATGTTTCATGTTCTGTTCTATTTTCTCATTCCCTACAAACAGTTTTGTTATTTCTTAATTTCATGCCTTCACTGGATTCCCTTGCCCAATTTGAAATTTCAAAGAATTTTTTTCATCTTTGAGACTCTGTACCTCCTTTCTTATTTGGTAAACTTTTTTTTTTCATAATCTTGTTTTTCTTGGATGGTTCTAATATTTTTTGTTATTTTTTCTTCAATATCTCATTTGATTTTAAAATTTTATTTAAGTAAGTGGTGGGGTTCTTTCTTCTTTTCGGGTTTGTTTGTTTAAGAGATATTAGTGTAAGCATTTCTAATTATGGGGTGGGAGTATGTTGCCTCAAGCTTCCCGTTAGGTTAGTCCTCCCCTCTGAGCAAGAATCCCAAGCCAAGAACTCCAGACTGCTGCAAGTGCCTGTAGCCAGCAGGGTCCCTGCCCCACTGCTTCTATGCTCACCTAGTACTGGTTCCTTCTGACCCTGGGCAGGGGTCTTAGCAGCACAGCTGGGCCAGATGTTCCTAATCTGTGGAGGTTCCCTAGGTCTTCCCAGACTCAGACCTCTACTCCACAATCAGTCCAGAAGGCCAAAGTTTCCTCTTATTGAAGCTGCAGCCATACCCAGGCAGCCTGAGGGGTTCCCACTGGATGTTTCTGCAGAGGAAGCACTCTTCCCACAGGTTAATCCTCAGACTGGGGTCTTTCTTCAGATCTCCTCAGATTGGATCAGGAGGACCCCTGCTCTGCCCCAGATCTTCTTGATTTTTCACCAGTCCATGTTCCCTCTGAGGTACAAATTTATTCTATTTGTGGGCAAAATCAGGAGAACTTGAAATTTTCCAACCTACTCCACCATCTTCCCAGAATCCTCCCCCAGATAATATCTTGATATGGAGATTACAGGTTTGATGAGAAGTCATCATTAGGTTACCCAGCAATGAGAGAACTGCTCTGGTGCAGGGAGAGAGCCACTGAGGATCTTTGCAGGACTGGGGCCCTTTGTTCATGAATGTCCAACCTTCCGGGAATTCTGGGAAGAGTTTGTAGTCAAGTTGAGAATTTGAAAGAATCTGACGCACTTTAGAAGCCATCAGAGTTTGAGGGAAGACCCCCATGAATCCCAAAAGCTGCGTGTTCCTGATCATGGCTGTTTGAAGTCACTGAGAGAGAGTTGATAAGATGGATATATGCACATAGTTGTTGCTCCAGAGGACAATTTACAACTTAATACAGCACTGACACGTTTTGGGCCCAAATCCCTTGGATCATTATCTCAATTCTTCAAGGAGCTTGTGAACTTCTAAAGGGGAAAGAGGTGCAGTAACAAGCTCTACCCTTCCATGCCACAGAATGATTAGTGCAGTTTCCTGTGTGGGATACACATTTTCAGATGTGGATGATTTCCACCATTTTTAAACAATTGTATTTCTTAAAAAGTGCACAAAATGAACAAGAAAGAGAAAAAAATGAGAGTGCAATTAATTTGTCAGATATTGTAGGCCCATTCACAGGGTGTGAATTTCAGTCTCAGCTGCTAGGGTTTGAGTTAAGTCTTTCAATCCCAATGAGTTTATGACCTGAGTTGTGCAAGTAAGGAGAAAAGATATTCTGTGTTGTGATAGGTTTACTCTGAGGATCTAATATATCACAATAAGAATGAATGGATAGGAGCTAGTGGGATTTTTAAGGGATTAATTCTGACCATTTAATATTTTTCTCTTTGTCAGGGGAAATAGAAAATAATTGTTTTTAATTGCTGATGTAGGGAAGGAGATATAAGTATGTGTGTGTGTGTGTGTCTGTCTGTCTGTCTGCCTATGTGTATGTGTGTGTGTGTTGTATATACAGTGTTTTCTTATTTGTTCATTTTTTTTAATTTGTTCTTTTTTATTTCAAAAAATGAGATGAGACTTGAAATGAAGGAAAGTATTCACAAGCAAAGATTCATGAGTCCTTGTGACTTCACTTGGAGAGAAATCTGTGCTACAGATGAGAAAGTACACACTGGACAAAAACCTTATGAATATAACCAGTGTGAAAATGTAACCAGTGTGGAAAGGTTTTTAGAAATAAGTGAAGTCCACCTGTCAGACTGGCTAAGATGACAGGAAAAGATAATGACAAATGTTGGAGAGGATATGGGAAAACTGGGACACTGATACATTGTTGGTGGAGCTGTGAATGGATTCAACCATTCTGGAGAGCAATTTGGAACTATGCTCAAAAAGTTATCAAACTGTGCATACCCTTTGACCCAGCAGTGTTTCTACTGGGCTTATATCCCAAAGAAATCACAAAGGAAGGAAAGGGCCCCACATGGGCAAGAATGTTTGTGGCAGCCCTTTTTGTAGTGGCTAGAAACTGGAAATTGAATGGATGCCCATCAATTGGAGAGTGGCTGAATAAATTATGGTATATGAATGTTATAGAATAGTATTGCTCTGTAAGAAACAACCAGCAGGACGATTTCAGAGAGGCCTGGAGAGACTTACATGAACTGATGCTGAGTGAAGTGAGCAGAACCAGAAGATCATTATACACAGCAACAACAGTATTACATGAGGATCAATTCTGAAGGACATGGCTCTCTTCAACAATGAGATGTTTCAAACCAGTTCCAATTGTTCAGTGATGAAGAAAGCCATCTACACCCAGGGAGAGGCCTGTGGGATCTGAGTCTGGACCACAACATAGCATTTTCACACTCTCTATTGATGTTTGCTTGCATTATGTTTTTCTTCCCAGGTTTTTTTTTCCCCCTGTACTGCAAGATAACTGTAGAAATATATATACAAATATTTGATCTGTTAAATATAACATAAATAACATGTAGTAGACTTCCTGCCATGTAGGGGAAGGGGTGGAGGATAGGAGGGAAAATTTTGTAACAGAAGGCTTTGCAAGGGTCAATGTTGAAAATTACCTATACATATGTTTTGCAAATAAAAAGCTTTAATTAAAAAAAAAGAAATAAGTAAAGTCTTAGTGGACATCAGAGAATTCACAGTGAAAAGAAATCTTATGAATGTAACCACTGTGGAAAGGGTTTCATATAAAAATCTGATTGTCTCTCACCAGATCTGTGAGGAAATGAGAAGGCATTAAAATAAGGAGGAAACTGGATTCGGTAGAGAACATTGGGAGAACATGAGGTGGTGCTAATGCTTTCCATAATTACCTTTCTCTAGCTATAACTCTATGGGGAGGATAAGGAAGGGAAAATAAAAGATGACTAGAGATAATAGTTTCAGGGGCATATTGGATCCTTCTTTTCCACCTGGTCACTTACTTGAAATGCAGTATATTGGGTTGGGAAGGCCACTAAATTGGGACTCTGAGGACAAGGTAGAAATTTTGGGTTCTGTACCTCTGTGGCCTTGAGAAAGTAATGTAACTTCACAGGTCTCCGTGCATTTAGATTATGGTCAGGGTCTCTTTTAGTTCTGAATTCCTCAAGAAGCCAAAGTGGAGCTTGAAGATGAACCCTACTCATTGCCACTTCTTGCTGGATCCTCAGCTTCAGATTCGGGATAACAACTCAGAGACTTCACTAAACCTTCTGGGTATGATTGGCAGTTTGGAGAGGCAGCAAGATAGGAGAAATTCTAAATCTAGAATCCATTGAATCAGGAAACTTGCACATCATTCCTAAATAAACAACTCCTTCTGTGCAAGTAGTAAAATTGGTTTCCTGCCATATTTGTTCAAGCAGAACATGTTTTATTAAGATGCTTTTAAGATAGATTTCAACTCTGAGGTTTCGGTTTTCATCCATCAAACTGACCGAGATGACCCCAAAGGTTGGACATAGTGTTGGGAGCTATAGAAATAGAGGTACAGCAATGCAATGTGTATGTGGCTATGAACTGGTCCAACTCTTCTCAAAAGCTGTTTGGTATTAGGATTTATTAAAAGGTGAACAAATGACCATACTTTGTGACACCAGGTATATGTCAAAACAGGGTAATAAATAAGTCACTATTAATAACAAGGTATTTTTCAAAATATCATTGTAAATAACAGTAACTATCAGTAACAATGTACTTGTTGAAATGAGGTTGTAAATAGCAGAAACTATCAATAACAAGGTATATTCCAAAATGGAGTTGTAAATAGCAGTAACTATAACAAGATATATGTCAAAACAGTCATAAATAACAGTAACTATCAATAACAATGTATTTGTCAAAACAAGGTTTTAAATAGCAGAAACAATCAATAACAAGATAGATGTCAAATCAGAGTTGTAAATAACAGTAACTATCAACAAAAAGGTATCTATCGTAACAGGGTACTAAATAACGGTAACTATTAATAACAAGGCATTTGTCAAAACAGCATTGTAAATAACAGAAACTATCAGTAAAAAGGTATCTATCATAACAGGCCATAAATAACAAACAGTAACTGCTAATTACAAGGCATTTGTCAAAACAGAGTTGTAAAGAGTATAGTTGTAATGACTTATTCCTGCCATATGCATTCTCCATCAAGATTATCCTAAATTTGGGGCAGCTGGGTGGTGCAGTGGATAGAGGACCAGCCCTGAAGTCAGGAGGAGCTGAGTTCAAATGTGATCTCAAACACTTAACATTCCCTAGCTGTGTGGCCCTGAGCAAGTCACTTAACCTCAATTGCCTCAGCCAAAAAAAAAAAAAAAAGATTATCCTAAATTTATCTCAATTATATTTTTCATTCATTGTTAGGAGAGGTGGTAAACCAATGCTTTGAATTATTTGTCCTTACAGAGAGCAGGTCTCAAGCAATACCTGGGCCAAACTCTTCCTGTACATGGACTTATTCAAAACTGGCCTTCTACACAAGAAGACACTCACTGTGAGAATGATTGATAGTCTTAAACTGAATTGTGAGTTTCTGACTTCCATGACTAAGAAATCTACATTATTAGTATATTCATTACACACATCATATCTATTAATATGAAAATCATCATATTTTTCACATTCCCTTTCTTCTTTCTTTTCTTTTCTTTCTTTCTTTTTTTTTTTTTTTTTTTTGCTTTTTGCTGAGGCATTTGGGGTTAAGTGATCACGTTCCCTTTCAATCAAAGGTCAGGATGACCCTAAAGATTGATCAGGAATATTCATCTGAAACCTGATTTTGATTTTATGTGAGAATAAGTGAGTTCATTTCTTGCCTTATACTTTTTCAGTTCTCATCTGGATTGGTCAATGTCCCTTCTAATACTTTCTCAGATTTCTTGGGTATTTGACAAATAAGTATTTACTAGGGAAATGTAAATATTCAAAGAATTCTAAAAATTGGTAGGTTTTTCTTTTTAATAAAAATGCCATTAAATGTGATTTTCAAAGTTCTAAAATGTGGATCAAGATTTGCACCATAAATTAATAGCAACTGTTAAAAAAAAAAAGATTAAGTGAGTTACAAAGTGAATGCCAAGGCAGACTGATAAAGCAAATAAGGGAGAGAAACATCAGCCCAGGAAGGACGGAATGACAAGTGATGACAAGATGACCAGGTGTTCAGGAGCATAGATCACAGGAAGGTGAGGGAGAGACATTTTGAGAATGTTCTGACTCCTCTTCTATAAATCCTCCACTTGTTTGTTTGGGCCACTAAGGTCTTCCTCTATTTGAGACAAATATTTGACATCCAACATTTCTCCCCAACGATGGCACAACCCCACCCTCCCATCTTGTCCTTTAGGGTGTCCAGGCCCTTTGATTTTGCAATGCCATGAGGGCAAGTAAATCAACCTGCTTTTGGCAGCTAGCCCATTACTAATTCTGCTGAGAGAGTCCTAACACAGGAGTATGATAGGTCAAAGGTGGCTGCAATATCAGTCAGGGATTCAACCAATGCCAGGGCCACAGGGGAAGAAAAGCAAACCTTTGTTGCCAATGGAGGGACAACTTTAAGCAGACATGAACTTTAGTGGCGCAGTTCCCTAGGAAGAGAGACAACTTGAGGGATTGCCCAGAATGAAAGCAGCTTAGCTAATGAAGCTCCTGTGAAATGGGAACCTCTATCACAATGTATTTCCTTATGAACTTCCTATAATAGAATCACTTTTTCCTCATAATGTTTTTGCTACCCAAAACCAATGGCAATATGATAGGGGAACACTTCCACCCATTGGGAAAATCATATAGACCATAAACAAAGCATATTTCTAACCATGAGCAGGTAGAGTAACTCAAAAAAAATTACTTATGTCTCAGGTAAATATGAAAAAAAAATGGTATTCTGAATGTGACTTCAAATAATGTAACAGAAGAAAATAAAATTGAAAGCGATCAGAAGTAAAGCTTTCCTGGAGGACAGAAGCCATGAAATTATCTGTGTTGTCCCTAATTTCCCTCAGAAACAACACTAAAATAAGTATCTAAATGAATCCTGGAGTGACAGAACCCACAAATCTCAGAGTGAAGCAATTTTCTAGTTTAAGATAATGTAGAAGGACTTCAGGAATGATCTGTCTACCTTGGGTGCCAGGGGAGCACAGGGACAGTGCTTGCAAATTATCCAGAGACTCTTAACTGAAGCAAAGATTATATGAGACCTCTCACCAGAGGCAAGAAGGCCACTTATGAGATCTCCAGCCTTAGTTTAAAAAGCTAATACTGATTCCCTGAATCCCAGCACAACAGGCAAGCCAAGCCAATGCAGTAGGAAAGCTGCCAGTACCTTTGGCCCAGTGAGGTAGACCAGTGAAAGGTTCCTGTTAGCCTATGAAAGGACACTGTCCCCATGAAAAAGAAGTTTGGGACAATCTCCCCTGTGCCCTAGGATTAGAGCACAACTTTTTTAAATGTGCAAAAAAGCAAACAAAACAAAACAAAACAAACAAACAAACAAAAAAAAAAAAAACTCTAACCATAGAAAGCAACTATGGAATCAAGTCACAAACTCAATATGACAGTAGTGGCAAAATGCCTACATGCAATCCTCAAAGGGGAACATAAATTGGTCTCAAGCTCAAATACTTCTCTTGGAAGACCTCAAACATAATTTTTGAAATCAAGTAAGAGAGGTAGAAGAAAAATGGGGAGGCGGGGGAAATGGGAGATGTGTAGATCAATTATGGGGGAGGGGGGAAATCAACAGCTTGGAGAGGAAAAGCCAACAACTTGGAAAAGGAAGCAGAAAAATATATTGAAGGAAACAACTCTGCAAAAAATAGATTTGGTAAAAAGGAAAAGAATAATACTGGAGAAAACAACTGCTTCAAAAATAGAATTGGCAAAATAGGGATAAGGAAATCCACTGAATAAAACAACTCCTTTAAAAGTGAAATTAACCAAATGGAAAAGAAGAAAAAAACTAATTAAAAAAATATATAATAATCCATTAAGAATTAAAATTGGCCAAGTGGAAGCATATAACTCAATGAGACATCAAGAAGTAGAGTTGTTTGTTTTTAATGTAAAATATCTCATTGGAATAACAATCAACTTGGAATATAGATGCAGGAGAAACAATTTAAGAATTGCACTACCCAAAACCCATGATCAAAAAAGAGCATGGACGACTTTCTAGAAATCACCAAGAAGCTGAAAGGGAGCAGAGCCAAGATGGCTGAGTGAAGACGTGACTCTGTGTGTCCTCCTCTGACCTTCTCTCAAATCATCAGTAAAATAAACCTCTGAACTGATCTTTAACTCAACAAACCCAGAAATATTTAGACTAAGAAACATTTCTTGCAGAAGTTACCTTTTGAAGAGCTTCATAGCAGGTGTGTTTCAGTCTGGCAGGGGGGTGAGCAGTTCATTGGGTGCAGCTCCGAAAGAGAGACTGGAAAACTGGGTGGGACTCAGCCCGTCCTGGCAGAAATTCCAAACACCTGGGGAATGTATCTGAGGCACTCGGGATACTCTGCCCTGATTGGGGACAGGTGTTTTGGCAGATTTGCCTTTTATAAGGAGTAAATTGGGCAAAGTCCTAGCCCCACGGGCCCAGCAATGGTAGTTAATTAGCAGAATTGCCCCAGGGCAAACTACCACAGCTTTAAACAGACCCCAAGCTTTTAAAAAAAAAAAAAATGAGTAAGAAGCAGAAGAGAGCTCTTACCATAGACAACTTTTATGGAGAGAAAGGCAGACCCCAGATCCTGAGGTTCCTATAGGCAAAGCAACTCCAGAGGAAGCCATCAAGGGAGATATAACCTGGTCCCCCTTTCACAAGGCCATCCTGGAAAATTGCATAAAGAATCTCAAAAGAGAGCTAGATGATAAATGGGGAAATGAACTGAGATCAGTGCAAGAAACCCTCCAAAAGAGATATGATAAAGACACCAATTTACTGAAAAACAAAACTGGAGAATTAGAAAAAGAATGCAATGAACAAAAAAATTCAATTGACCAGTTCCAAAAGGTAACTAAAGAAAATAATACATTAAAAATTAAAATTGAACAAATGCAAGTGAATGACTCAATAAGACTTCAAGAATCAGTCAAACAAAAAAAATGAAAAAATAGAAGAAAATATGAAATATCTCCGAGGAAAAGCAACTGACTTGGAAAACAGATGTAGGAGAGACAATCTAAGGATTATTGGACTCCCTGAAAGCCACGATGCAAAAAAAGAACCTAGGTGCTATCTTCCAGGAAATCCTGAAAGAAAACTGCCCTGAGGTTTTAGAATCGGCAAAATCACCATCGAAAGAATTCACCAATCACCTCCTGAAAGAGACCCCAAAATTAAATCCCCAAGGAATATTGTGGCTAAATTTCAGGACTATTGCACCAAGGAAAAGATATTGCTAACAGCTAGAAACAATTCAAATACCTACCCAACTAGAATGAGCATTATCTTCATGACAAACTCAGAAGATGACAATAGTGGTGGCAAAATGCCTACATGCAAATCCTCAAAGGGGAACATAAATTGGTCTCAAGCTCAAATAGTTCTCTTGGAAGACCTCAAACATAATTTTTAAAATCAAATAAGAGAGGTAGAAGAAAAATGGGGGGGGGAAGAATGGGAGATGTGTAGATCATGTGTAGACCATTGAAGATGGTCATTTAATGATATAGGTGAATTTCACCTATTTCTAATGAAAAGACTAGATCTGAACAAAAAAAATTGACCTCCAAACACAGAACTCAAGAAAAGCATAAAAAGGTAAAAAGCAAAGGACTCTTGAGAACTATCTTTCTACTATGGGGATACTTAAAGATTGGGGGGTATAATTAGATATTACTTCAATCATGTGAAAAAGAAAAGTAAAGGGGAAAAGGCTATCATACTGGGGAAAAGAGGGGAAAGGTGGTAAAATAAGGTTAAAAAAAGGAGGTAAAAATAAGGTAAAATCTCATGAAGAGGCAAAGAAAACCTAATATAATGGAGGGAAAAAAGGGAGGGAGATGAGCATTGTGTAAATCTTACTCTTATCAGATTGGGCTCTATAAGTGTATATCAGACACATTTGGTTTCACAGAAAAAACTTGTCCTTCCTTATAGGGAAGTGGGAGGGAAAAGAGGAAAAGAAAGGGATAGACTAATAGAAGGGAAAATAGAAGAATCAGGGGAAAGGAGTCCAAAAGGGGGAGGGGCTCTGAAGGAGGAAGGATTGTTTGGGGGAGATGGTCATCAAAAGCAAAATACTGAGGAGGGGGGAAGGGAGAAAGGGGAAAGGAAAGGGAAAAACATAACTTGGGTAAATAAGATGGCAGGAAATACAAAATTAATTATTTTAACTGTGAATGTGAATGGGATGAACTCTCCCATAGAGTGGAAGAGGATAGCAGACTGGATTAAAAACCAGAATCCAAAAATATGTTGTCTACAAGAAACACATCTAAAGCATAGAGACACATACAGAGTGAAGGTAAAAGGCTGGAGCAGAAACTATTATGCTTCAGGTGAACAAAAAAAAGCAGGGATAGCAATCCTGATATCAGATCAAGTAAAAGCAAAGATAGATCTAATCAAAAGAGATAAGGAAGGAAACTATATTTTATTAAAGGGTACCATAAATAATATAGCAATATCAATACTAAATATATATGCACCAAGTGCAATAGCATCCAAATTCCTAGGGGAGAAATTAAGAGAGATGCGAGAAGAAATAGATAGCCAAACTATACTACTGGGGAATCGCAACCTTGCTCTCTCAGAATTAGATAAATCAAACCACAAAATAAATAAGAAAGAAGTTAGGCAGGTAAACAAAATGCTAGAAAAGTTAGGTATGATAGATCTTTGGAGAAAATTGAATGGAGACATTAGGGAGTTTACTTTTTTCTCAGCAGTCCATGGAACTTATACAAAAATTGACCATGTGTTAGGATATAAAAACCTCAAAATCAAATGCAGAAAGGCAGAAATAATAAATACATCTTTTTCAGATCATGATGCAATAAAAATCACATGCATTATAAGGCCAGGAGAAAATAGACCAAAAGTTAATTGGAAATTAAATAATCGAATCCTTAAGAATGAATTGGTGAAGCAGCATTTCTATTGGGCTTATATCCCAAAGAAATCATAAAGGAAGGAAAAGGCCCCACATGTGCAAGAATGTTTGTGGCAGCCCTTTTTGTAGTGGCTAGAAACTGGAAATTGAATAGATGTCCTTCAATTGGAGAATGGCTGAATAAATTATGGTATATGAATGTTATGGAATATTATTGTTCTGTAAGAAATGACCAGCAAGATGATTTCAGAGAGGCCTGGAGAGACTTACATGAACTGATG
>JAJPUD010005170.1:57413-114991 GCA_023553655.1 Myrmecobius fasciatus
TCCAAATCACTATTGATCAGAGAAATGCAAATTAAGACAACTCTGAGGTACCACTATACCCCTGTCAGATTGGCTAAAATGACAGGAAAAGATAACGATGAATGTTGGAGGGGATGTGGGAAGACTGGGACACTAATACATTGTTGGTGGAACTGTGAACGGATCCAACCATTCTGGAGAGCAATTTGGAGCTATGCTCAAAAAGTTATCAAACTGTGCATACCCTTTGACCCAGCAGTGTTTCTACTGGGCCTATATCCCAAAGAGATCTTAGAGGAGGGAAAGGGCCCCACATGTGCAAGAATGTTTGTGGCAGCCCTTTTTGTAGTGACTAGAAACTGAAAACTGAAGGAATGCCCGTCAATTGGAGAGTGGCTGAATAAATGTTATGGAATATTATTGCTCTGTAAGAAACGACCAGCAGGACGATTTCAGAGAGGCCTGGAGGGACTTGCATGAACTGATGCTGAGTGAAACGAGCAGAACCAGGAGATCATCATGCACAGCAACAACAGTATTACATGATGATCAATTCTGATTGGACATGGCTCTCTGCAACAAAGAATTGTCTCAAACCAGTTCCAATTGTTCAATGAAGAAAACCATATACACCCAGAGAGAGGGATATGAAAAATGGACCACAACGTAACATTTTCATGATCTTTATTGACATTTGCTTGCAGTGTGTTGCCTTTCTCTGATTCTTTTTTTTCTTGTTGATAGGATTTTTCTTGCATAACTTCTCAAGCATTTCAACATTATTAACATGTAGTGGACTTCCTGCCATCTAGGAGAGGGGAGGGGACTGGGGGTAAAATTTGTAATGGAAAGCTTTGTAAAGATCAATGTTGGGAAACTACCCATATACATGTCATACAAATAAAAAGCTTTAAAAAACATAATGAAAGGTAAGTGTCAGTGACTTTTATTAGTTTATTTATATTTTCTTTGTTAGTCCTGTGGATTGTTTAATCTATTTTCTTAGGATTGTATTCTTCTAAAGGGGAACTGTTAGGGTCAGGGTCCAAGTTAATAAATACCAACACTTCACACTTTTGGAATGCATTTATCATTTGCCTCAAAGTAAGATTGATGTCATTAAG
Source organism: Myrmecobius fasciatus (assembly GCA_023553655.1). Lineage (NCBI taxonomy): Eukaryota > Metazoa > Chordata > Mammalia > Dasyuromorphia > Myrmecobiidae > Myrmecobius > Myrmecobius fasciatus. The sequence continues at coordinate 58,517 of JAJPUD010005170.1, forward strand.
ACAGAAAACTTCCAATATTAGGTTAAACAAATTATAAGCAATATGGGAGTAGAAAGCCCAATGATAATAATCATAGAAGGAAATGTTCCTGCATGAGTGCTGTGCACATTGATATCAGTGCTGTGGCTTTGCCAGTCAGTTTAGAGATTGCGGCTTCCAACAAATGTTTTGGCAATTTAATTGGTATGGCACTGAACAAGGAGACCAATTTAGGCAGAATTGTGCTTTTTTATTTTATTAGCTCAGTCTAGCCATGAACAATTAATATTTTCCCAATTTTTTAGATCTGATTTTATTTGTGTGAGAAGTGTTTTGTAAGTGTGTTCATATAGTTCTTGGGTTTGTCTTGGCAAGTAGACCCCTAAGTATTTTATTTTGTCTTTAGTTATTTTTAATGGAATTTCTATTTCTATCTGTTGCTGATGGGCTTAGTAATATATAGCAACACTGATGATTTCTGAGTTTGTTTTATATGCTGCAACATTGCTAAAGCTGTGGATTATTTTCAGTAGGTTTTTGGATGATTTTGTAGGATTCTCTAAGTATCTCATCATATGTTCTGCAAAGAGTGATAGTTTTATTTCCTCATTGCTTATTCTAATTCCTTTAATTCCTTTTTTTCTTTCTTTCTGGCTGAAGCCAACACTTCTAGTACAATGTTGAATAGTAGTGGTGAAAATGGGCATCCTTGTTTTACCCCTGATTTTATTGGGAATGCGTCTTCCTCTCTATTACAAAAAAAAAAAAAAAAAAGCTCGCTGTAGGTTTTAGATAGGTAGTATTTACTGTTTTAAGGAAAGTTCCCTTTATCCCTATGTTCTCTAGTGTTTTTTTTTTTAATAGAAATAGGTACTATATTTTGTCACAAGCTTTTCCTGCATCTATTGAGATTATCATATGATTTTGGTTGGTTTTGTTATTGATATGGCCGATTATGGTAAGTTTTCCTGATACTGAACCAGTCCTGTATTCCTAGTAGAAAGCCCACTTGGTCATACTGATTTATTCTGCTGATAAATTGCTGTAATCTCTTGGCTAATATTTAATTTAAATTTTTGGCATCAATATTCATCAGGGAGGTATGTATGTAATTTTTTCCCCCTGTTTTGACCCTCCCTGGTTTAGGTATCAGTGCCATAATTATGTCATATAAGGAATTTGGCAGTACTCCATTACCTATTTTTTTCATGTGGTTGACATTATATTAGAACTTATTGTTCTTTAAATGTTTGTGAGAATTCACCTGTGAATTCAAATGGCCCTGGAGATTTTTTTCATAGAGAGTTCATTAATGACTTGTTCATTTTTTTTTTCTTAAATGGGACTATTTAAATATTTTCTTTCCTCTTCTGTTAACTTGGGCAATTTGTATTTTTTTTTTTTTTTTTGGTAAACATTTCTCCATCTCAGTTAGATTGTCAGACTTGCTCCATAGATTTGGGCAAAAGAGCTCCTAATTAATGCTTTCATTTCTTTTTCATTGGTGGTGAATTCACCCCTTTCATTTTTGATGCTGGTGACTGGGTTTTTTTCTTTCCTTTTTCTGATAAATTAGCCAAAGGTTTATTTATTCTTTTTAGTCTTTTCATAAAACCAATTCTTAGTTTCTTTTCTTGGTTTCTATTTTATTACTGTCTCCTTTGAGTTTCAAAATTTCTAATTTGGTATTTAATTGGGGATTTTAAATTTGTTCTTTTTCTAGGTTTTTTAGTTGCATGTCTAATTCACTGATCTCTTCTTTGTCTATTTTATATATATAGCTGTTTAGAGAGATAAAATTTCTCCTAAGAACTGCTTTGGCTGCATCCCATAGGTTTTGGCATATTGTCTCTTTGTTATTTTCTTGCGTGAAATTATGCATTGTTTCTGTGATTTGTTATTTCACCTACTCATTCTTTAGAATTAGATGATTTAATTTCCCATTGGTTTTAGTCTATGTTTCCCTGGCCCTTTATTGAATATAAATTTTATGGCATTGTGGTCTGAAGGAAGCATTTACTATTTCTGCTTTTTTGCATTTGATTTGAGGTTTTTATGCCCTAATCCATGGCCAGTTTTTTGTTTCAGTGTCATGTACTGCCAAGAAAAACGTGTATTCCTTTCTGTCCCTATTCAGTTTTCTTCAGAGCTCTGTTATATTTGGGTTTTCTAGGAGCCTATTAACCCTCCTTAGTTTCTTGTTTATTTTGTGGTTAGATTTGTCTGATTCTGAGAGAGGAAGGCTGAGGTCCCCCACTAGAATACTTTTGTTGTCTGTTTCATCCTGTGACTGCCTTAAAATCTTTTCTAGAAATTTGTGTGCTCCACCACTTGATGCATATACATTTAGTATCCCTATTATTTCATTATTTACAATACCCTTTATCAAAATGTATTTTCCCTCCTTGTCTCTTTTAATAAGATCTATTTTTACTTTAGCTTTATCTGAGATCAGAATTGCCATCCCTGCTTTTTTTTTTTTTTTGCTTCAGCTGAAGCATAATAGATTCTGTTCCAGCCTTTCACCTTTACTCTCTATGTGTCGCTCTGTGTCAGGCATTTCTTGCAAACAACATATTGTAGGATTCTGTTTTTTGATCGACTCTGCTATTTGCTTCCTTTCTATGGGAGAGCTTATTCCATTCACACTCACAGTTATGATTACCCACTCTATATTTCTTCCATCCTGTTTTCTCTCCTGTAAAGGGAGAACTTTTGTTTTCTCTTTCCACCCTACCAACTACCTTATTTCCTTATTGTCCCTCCCACTTCTCTTAGTAGGCTCCACCCACTACCTTATCTTCCATCAACCCTTTCCCCCTTCTCTTACCTTTTTCCCTAGTGTTCTTGCCCTTCTATCCTGTCTTTCCCTTTTCTGTCTCCTTTCTCCTCCTTCTTTATAAAGTTAGATAAATTTCTATACCCAACTGAATGATTAAATTATTCCTTCTTGGGGTAGCTAGGTGGCACAGCACCAGCCCTGAAGTCAGGAGGACCTGAGTTCAAATCTGATCTCAGACACTTAACATTCCCTACCTGTGTGACCCTGGGCAAGTCACTTAACCTCAATTACCTTAGCAAAAAGATATATATATATATATATATATACATACATATACGTATATATAAGTATATATATATATATATGTATATATATATATATATATATATCCTTATTTCCTTGATTGTAATAGGTTCTTTGTACCTCTTCATATGAACTAATTGTCCCATTACACCTCCCCTTTCCTCTTTTTCCACTCCTTTATGCCTTTGTCTTTGATGTCATCACATCAGAATCCATTCACAACCACACCCTTAGTCCATGTGGTAAGCCACTCTGTCTGCCCCAATGGCAGATACAGTTCTCAAGAGTTACAAATATGGTTTTCCTATCTAGGGATGTAAACAGTTTAACCTTTAAATATATATTTTTCCCCTGTTAAACTTTCTATGCTTCCCTTGAGTCCTGTGTTTGTATATTAAAGTTTCTGTTTACTTTTGGTTCTTCTAACAGAAATGATTGAAAGTTTATGACTTCATTGAAGCTCCAGCTCCTTCCCTGAAAGATCATGCTTAGTCTTGCTGGGCAGTTAATTCTTGGTTGTAAACCCAGGCCCTTTGTCTTCCAGAATATGGTATTCCAGGTCCTTTGATCCTTCATTACAGGAGCTGCCAGATCCTGGGTAATCCTGACTATTGCTCCTTGATAGATATTTGAATTATTTTAGTCAGACAGCTTGCAGTATTTTTTCCTTGAGATTATAGTTTAGTAGTTTTACAACAATGTTCCTTGGGGTTATCCTTGTGGGATCTTTTTCCAGAGATGATCGATGGATTCTTTCAGTGAGCATTTCCCCTTCTGTTTCTAAAAAATGAGAGCAGTTTTCCTTAATGGCATCTTGTAGAATGCTATCCAGGCCCTTTTTTTTTTGTTCATGGACTTCAGGTGGGTCAAAGATTTTTAAATCGTCTCTTCTGGATCTATTTTCCAGATCAGCTATTTTGCCAATGAGGTATTTCACATTTTTTTCCAATTTTTCTTCTTCTTCTTCTTTTTTTTTTTTTTTTGGGTTTGTTTAATGGATTCTTGCTTCCTCACAAAATCACCAGCATCCATTTGTCTTGTTGTAGTTTTTAATGTGTAATTTTCTTTAGTTATCTTTTGTATCTCTTCTTCCATTTGGTTTATTCTACTATGTAAGGAATTGTTTTGTTCAGACAATTTTTTCCCTTCCTTTTCCAAACTGTTGATTCTCTCGTGCATACCTCTCAATACTTAGCTCATTTTTTTTTTCTACCTCCTTTTCCAAGAAGCCTCTTTGTGCTTGAGACCAATTTACCTCACTCTTTGAGATTTCTTCTGTGGACATTCTGACCTTGTCTGAGTTTATGTTTTAGTCTGCCTGGTTACCACAGTAGCTTTCTGTCATCATTGTGCTTTTCTGTTTCTTGTTCATTTTTTCTTTTTCTTTTTCTTTTTTTTTTTAATTTCCTCTTCTTTTTACTTTATATTAGAGCTCCGCTCCTGGAGTAAATGTGATATTCTCCCAAGCTTCCTGTATAGCTCTGAGCATTGGCTTTGAGCATAGGGACCCCTTGTGTTTGTAGGGGGGAACTTTGCCTGCTTTTTCTAGGAAAAGGCTTGTTTATCTTCTGTGCTGTGACTGGAAGCTGGCCCCTGATCTGCCACTCTATTGATCCAGGATTGACATCTCAGGTGCTGATTTGCGGTGATTAAGGCCCTCCTATCAGCTTTCCCAGAGTCTAGCTAACCTGGCCTGAATATCTTTTTCACCCCAAAGAGACTGGTCTTTCTTGAAGTTTTTCAGTGTATCTTGAGCTGGAGAATGGTTTCATTCCCTCAGACTCTGTCCAGAGGCTTGGTTTCATGTGGTTTTCCAGGAAACCTCAGAGAGCTCCAGCAGCTTCCTGATTTTACTTTGCCATCTTGACTCCATCCCCTGAAATTCTTTTTTCAGATAGGTTGGGTTACTCACTGAACTTCAGGTAGCCATCTATAAAATGAATGGGTTGCACTCCATGGCCTCCTAGGTCCCTTCCAGTGATCATCTGGGATCCTATAAGAAGTCACTGTTTGGAATTTGGCATGATGCAATTCTCCTGAAAGTGCCAAAAGGGAATCAGGTTATCCCAGATGAGCCATTTCTTAGACCTTCTTCAAGTCAGCAAATATTTAAGTGCCTGATAAAAGCCAGGCCTTGGGCTAAGTACCAGCAACATAAAGAGATGCAAGGGACATCCTCTGCTCTCCTGGAAGTCACAGACTGCTGGGACAGACAATCCACCAACAACTATTAGAAACCCACTGTGGACCAGATAAATTGGATAAATGTAGTGCCTCACTAAATCACTCATTAATGAAGACAATTACTGTCTTCTGGTTTAAGATGGGGAACAAAATTGGGGAAGAAATGGTCAAAATGAAATAACATAGCTAGCATTTATACAGCACCTGCTGCATGTGATGCACTTGTATAAATATTCTCATTTTATCCTCATGAGAACCCTAGGACTTGGGTTCTATTATTGGGCCCCTTTCACAGATAAAGAAACTGAGATAAACAGAGTTCTTGTGACTTGACTCAGCAAGTTGCTGAGGTAGGGTGAATCCTCATGTCTTGTTCAATCAGGCACCTATCCAAGTTTGCTCCACTGTACCATCAGTTCTATTCAGATTCTAAAAGAGCTACAATGAAAACAGTCTCACATGTATGAGGTGGAAAATAGAAGGAGCAGTGGACAAGCTCCCTTTGAGAGATGGAATTTCATTTTTACATTTGTTGAACTTTTTCCAGTCACAGTTATTTGTTAATTACTATTAAAAAGAGCTGTATTTCTATTGACTCATGTCAAGTATTGCATTAAATGACAAAAATACTCAATGGTCAATTCCAAATACTCATTTACATATATATACATATATATATATATATATATATATATTTAATGATGTTTAATATACAAAACAATCTTTAAAAGGATAGAATTTCTTCAGATATTACTTTGATTTTCTATCATTGGTAAAATAGCTATACTGTCCCTGAAACTCTACTGAAAGATTAACCCAAGTTGCCCACCAATTCCTTTGAGAAACTGCCAGATGTCAATTTTATTATATTTACTTGACCTGCCCATGAGCACTTGATATTTTTCCACCTGATTAGATCTGACTTTATTTGTGTGGAAAGTGTTTAGTAGTTGTGTTTGTATAGTTCCTGACTTTCTCTTGGCAGATAGATTCCCCAATATTTTGTATTATTGACAGTTATTTGGAATGGAATTCCTCTCTGTACCTCTTGCTGCTGAACTTTGTTCATAATATATAAAAATGCTGATGATTTCTGTGGATTGATTTTTGTATCCTGCAACTTTGCTAAAATTATGAATTGTTTCCAGTCTATGGTTCTTTATGTATACCATCTTATTATCTGCAAAGTGATAATTTGGTTTCCTCATGACCTACTCTAATTCTCTTTTTCTTCTCTTATTGCCAAAGCTAACATTTCTAATACAATATTAAATAGTAATGGTGACAGTGGGCAGCCTTGTTTCACTCCTGAGTTTATTGGGAATGGATTCTAGTTTGTCCCCATTACATATGGTTTTAAATAGATGCTACTGATCATTTTAAGGAAAAGTTAACTTATTCCTATACTCTCTAGTGGTTTTTTTTTTAATAGGAATGGGTGTTGGATTTTATCACATGCTTTTTCTGCACTGATTGAGATAATCAAATGATTTTTATTAGTTTAGTTATTGATAATTATACATATAATAAAAGTGACAATACTATCTAAATTAATCTACTTATTTAGTGCTATACCAATCAAACTCCCAAGAAACTATTTTACAGATCTAGAAAAAATAATAACAAAGTTCATCTGGAAGAACAAAAGGTCAAGAATTTCAAGAGAATTAATGGGGAAAAAAATACTAATGAAGATGGCCTAGCTGTACCAGACCTGAAATTATATTGTGAAGCAGCGGTCAGTAAAAACCATTTGATACGGGCTAAGAAATAGAGTAGTTAGTTGATCAGTGGAATAGGTTAGGCTAATAGGATAAAATAGCCAATAACTATAGCAATCTAGTGTTTGACAAACACAAAGACCCCAACTTTATGGATAACAACTCACTATTTGACAAAAACTGCTGGGAAAATTGGAAACTATTGTGGAAGAAATTAGGGCTTGACCCACACCTAACACCACATACCAAGATAAGATCTAAATGGGTTCATGATTTAGACATAAAAAGTGATATTATAAGCAAGTTAGAGGAACATAGGATAGTTTACCTCTCAAACCTGTGGAGAAGGAAGGAATTTGTGTCCAAAGAAGAACTGGAATTCTTAATTGAACACCAAATTGATTATTTTGATTATCTTAAGTTAAAAAGTTTCTGTACAAACAAAACTAATGCAGACAAGATTAGGAGGGAAGCAATAAATTGGGAAATCATCTTTACATTTAAGGGTTCTGATAAAGGCCTCATTTCTAAAATATGTAGAGAATTGACTCAAGCCTATAAGAATTCAAGCCATTCTCCAATTGATAAATGATCAAAGGATATGAACAGACAATTTTCTTTTCTTTTCTTTCTTTTTTTTTTGCTGAGACAATTGGGGTTAAGTGACTTACCCAGGGTCACACAGCTAGGAAATGTTAAATGTCTGAGATCAGATTTGAACTCAGGTCCTCCTGACTTCAGGGCTAGTGCTTTATCTACTGTGCCACCTAGCTGCCCCTGAACAGACAATTTTCTTTTCTTTTTCTTTTTTTTTTTCATTAAAGCTTTTTATTTGCAAAACATATGTATGGGTAATTTTTCAACATTGACCCTAGCAAAGCCTTCCGTTACAAAGTTTTTCCCCCTAGTCCCCACTCCTCCCCTAGATGGCAGGAAGCCCACTACATGTTAATTATGTTAAAATACTTGACAAATCGAATATGTGTATGCATATTTTTACAATTATCTTGCTGTGCAAGAAAAGTAGGATCTACAAGAAAAAAAATCTGGGAAGGGAAACATAATGCAAGCAAACATCAATAGAGAGCATAAAAATGTTATGTTGTGGTCCACATTTCATATCCCTCTCTCTGGGTGTATATGGCTTTCTTCACTGAACCAGAATGGTTGGATCCATTCACAGTTCCACCAAGAACAGACAATTTTCAAATGAAGAAATTAAAACCATTTCTAGTCATATGAGAAAGTGCTCTAAATCACTATTATTTAGAGAAATGCAAACTAAATCAACTCTGAGATTCCACTACACACCTCTCAGATTGGCTAAGATGACAGAAAAGATAATGATGAATGCTGGAGGGGAGGTGAAAAAAACTGAGACACTGATACATTGTTGGTGGAACTGTGAACAGATCCAACCATTCTGGAGAGCAATTTGGAACTATGCTCAAAAAGTTATCAAACTGTGCATACCCTTTGACCCAGCAGTGTTTCTACTGGGCTTATATCCCAAAGAAATCATAAAGGAAGGAAAGGGCCCCACATGTGCAAGAATGTTTGTGGCAGCCCTTTTTGTAGTGGCTAGAAACTGGAAACTGAATGGATGCCCATCAATTGGAGAGTGGCTGAACAAATTATGAGATATGAATGTCATGGAATATTATTGTTCTGTAAGAAACGACCAGCAGGACGATGTCAGAGAGGCCTGGAGAGACTTGCATGAATTGATGCTGAGTGAAATGAGCAGAACCATGAGATCATTATACATGGCAACAATAAGACAATATGATGATCAATTCTGATGGATATGGCTCTTCTCAACAATGAGATGACACAGGCCAGTTCCAATGGTCTTATGAGGGAGAGAGTCATCTACACCCAGAGAGAAGACTAAGAACTGAGTGTGGATCACAACATAGCATTGTCACTCTTTTTGTTGTTGTTTGCATTTTCTTTCTCATTTTTTTTCTTGTGCAGCAAGATAATTGGATAAACATGTATGTATATATTGGATTTAACATATATTTTTACCATGTTGAACATATGTTGGATTACTTGTCCTCTAAGGGAAAGGGCTAGGGGAGAGAGGAAAAATTGGAACACAAGATTTTGCAAGGGTTAATACTGAAAAATTATCCATGCAAATGTTTTGAAAATAAAAAGCTTTAATTTTAAAAAAAGTACAATTAATAGCCATACTTTACCACTAATTATCCCAAATAAGAAAGTATCCTACCAAAATCCTTTTATCAGCCTAACATAGACCCAATACTGGAATCAAGGAAATCCAAACACAGAAAGCAAATTAGAAGCCGATGAATGAACATTGTTTCTCTTCCCCCTCCCCAATTTTAAACAAATTCCTATCAAAACAACCACCCTGAATTCCAAGAAATCAACATTAGGAAAACAATATAATTATATTCTAAATCAAAACTTTTAAAATCATACATTCATTTCAATAGAAAAAGGGATTGCTTTGGACTAAGCCCACCATCTTTTGAGGTAAAAATTTAATTACAAGTATAGGCCTCGTAGGACCATTTTCAAGGTCACAAAAACATCTATCAAAAACTAAAAATAGGGGCAACTAGGTGGCGCAGTGGATAGAGCACCAGCCCTGAAGTCAAGAGGACCTGAGTTCAAATTTGATCTCAGACACTTAACATTCCTTAGCTGTGTGATCCTGGGCAAGTCACTTAAGCTCAATTGCCTCAGCAAAAAGAAAAAAACAAAACAAAAAAAACTAAAAGTATTACATGAAATGGGGTTGTATTAGAAACTTGTACAATAAATGCAGGAGCAATGCAAGAACTTCTGGCAATGCTAGCAATAGCAATAAAACAAGAGAAAGGAATGAAAGGAATCAAGATGGGCAAAGAAGATTTCAAACTATCTCTCTTTGTTAATGAGAGGATGCTTTACTTGGAAAAACCCAGGGAATCAGCAGAGACATCAAGTGAGATAATTAATAGTTTATGGCAAGTTGCAGGTTACATAATGAATCTTACTAAGTGAAGAGCATTTTGAGAAAATGGAAATAAAGTACAATAAGGAATAATTCAGAGAAAAATCCCATTCCAAATAAGGGGGGGGGGGAAGGATGCATTATCTGGGAATTAAAAGACATATAAATTCAATTGCAATGCAATCCTTAAAGTAATTCACAATAACCTATAAGCTAAAAGAATATCCAATGCTCATGACTAGGTTGTGTCAATATAAGAAAATGACAATACTGTCCAAAATAATTCACTCCTTTAATGCTATACTAATGTTGTCATTAAAGTTTTGCAAAAAGGGTGATCTTGAAGAAGAAATGAGTTCACAGGAAGCCTCAAGACTCTTAAAAGCTGGGCAAGGCCCTTAACATCTGTCTCAGTTTTCTCCACTTATGTAAACTGAAGAAACTGAGGGTGGCCGAGCCAAGAAGGTAGAGTGAGAGGGGAAGGCAGTGAAGGGGGAAGCAATGCAGTGAAGTCCTGTCCACAGACTCCTAAGAGATCTGGACAATGCAACTGATGTATTGTATCCTGATGGGGAGAGAAAGAAAAATCAAAATCTTTTGTCCAGTTTGGCTTTGGAGGGAAAGGGTGGCCTGTAGGCCCTGGGGAAATATCTGATGAGGAAAACACCTTGCAAGGAGCATCCCTGCAATCAGATCCCATGTAACAGGGTTACAAGACTCAGACCACACTGGGAAAGTGCAACAGGATGATTTGTCACCCTTGATCCAGACCCAGTCACATAACCAGGGCTAAGGGAATCTGTGTGAAGCAGAGGAAGTTCTGGGTGGAGGTCCCTAAGAGAAAGAAGCCAGGGAGTTCAAAAGCCTGCAGAAGCAGGGTCATGTCTCAGGCAGGGAGAGGATGGGGCAAAGCAGGATCTAGCTTCAATGTTCAGCCCAGCCGGTGATGGAGTAATTGAATCTCAGAATAAAGGGGCTATGATTGTGACTCCGGGCCAGCAGAGCTTATTAGGGGGCCAGCCGGGACAGAGTCCAACAGTAAGCTACTTTTGCACAAGCTCACACCCAGATCAGAAACTCATAGGGCTCATAACAGGAGATCCAGGATCAGACCCCTTTCAGCACAGGCCTCTTTCCTGCCCCTGAGATGCTGTAATAAAACAATCTGGACCCCCCAAGAAAATAGCAACAAGACCAGCTCAGACCTTCCCTCCAGAAGTGCTGCAGAGCCCAGCTCTTATCTTCAAGTCTGAACTCAGGAAGTCTGCTGGACAAGCAAAACAGACCCTCTCTATAATAAATAATATCATCATCTGAGACACTCGATACGGCAAGGCCAAAGAGTGCCTCCCGTCTCCAAGTCCAGCCTCAGTGGGGGACTTTGGGCACAAACCCAAGCAGGATTCTTGGAAAACGAAGAGTGAGAGTTGACATGCTCATGAATGAGACACTCAAGGGGCAACTTGATGGAAAAGAAATAAGGGCAGTGGCAGAAAGAATCAGGAGTTCATAAAACCTTGCCCACACAAGCAACTCTCAGAACATTTGTACAGACCAAAAGGAAGCCCCAAGGCAATGGCAAATACTAAAGCAAATGCAAGAGACTTAAAAAAAGGGAAGCTAATGTAAGACATCAGAAACAAGTCACAGAGAAAAGAGAGCAAGGCAGAATTGTATTACAAGTATCACCAGACTATCAGAATGCCAATAAACAGCAGCCTAGACAGAAGGCTTCAAGAAACCCTTAAGGAGAAATCAAGAAAACAAATATCACTCTGATGAGATGGATCCTGACTTGTTCCTCACAAATACGCTTTCCACTGTTCTCAACACAACTTTGCACAGTCAAAAGAACATTGCCAGATAATATTAGCTATCTGAGAGATCACAGAGGACCAGTTTAAATAGTCATGGCAAAGTGCCAACATTTCCCAATATGGCAACCCGCTTTGGTCTCCCACCCAGCTAGCCTCTCCCATGATTAGCCTCTAAGCTTTCATGTGAATACAGCTCCTGATGGCCAAGAGAAAATCTCAGAATTCTCTCTGAATCTACCTGAAAACACAGATCACTTCCTGAAAGAGATCTCTGAATGAAAACTCCCAGAAGCATCATAGACAAAATGCAGAGCTTCCAAGTCAATGAGAAAAATCCTGCAAGCAGTCAGAAAGTCCAGTACAATTCAAGTTCCAAGGAGCCATCCTCAGGACCAGACACAATAGAACAACTTTTAAGGAGAAAAGAACTTTGAATAGAACAGGCCAGAAAGAAAGGTCATAATCTAATGGCCAAGAATCACTCATGAAATAAAACTGAATATAATGCTAAAGGGGAAAAGGACTTTTATTGAATGTCCTTCCAAATATTATTAATGGAAAGATCACAAATGGAGAAAACCTTAGAAGTTCAAGCACTTGTAAGAGAAATACAAAAAAGAAATTCAGGACGAACTAGTCTCAGGGACTCAAAAGGACAAACTCGTTCTATTTAATCATGGTGAGATGACAAGCATTCCCTCTGATCATTACTGGGATTCAAGAGGGAATCAAAGTAGAGCAAAGCTAGGAGTGGTTCTGTTATGTCTTAATCTAAAGGAGAAACTGGAAAGAGGAGAAGAGGAATACCCAAAAGTGATGGAAAGAAAAGAGAGCTAGGAAATGTTATCTCACTCAGGGAAGGAAGGTTCCCAAGTAGACATGTCTACCAATAAGGAGGAAGGAGTGGGTGGGGACATTTGATGTTTGCACTTCAGTCATCTAGTCCAAAGAAGGAAGAATATGCACAACACAGCAATGAATGGAAAAAGACATTTTAGCCACCAGTTCAAAGGAGGAGAAATATTAAAAGGGGAGAGAGAATCAGAGGTCAGAGTGATTAAAGGAGGGATTAGCCCTAAGTAAAACAAATTCAAAGGATGTACAAAAATATAGAGGTTTTTTGTTTGTTTGTTTGTTTTTTTGAGGGGTAGGGAAAATCTGAGAGAGTACCCTGTTCATGGGAAATTGAGTGAATAAACCAATTCCATAAATGTAATGGAAGACTGGTAATGAACTCAGATTAGTGTAAAGACCAACCAAGATTTCAGAGGAACAATAATAATGAAATATGCTGTCTACAACTTACAGGTGGAAGACTGGTACAAGTTGAGAAACATTGTTTTTTAGGACATAGTGGTGTTTTGTTTTGGTTTTTTTCCAGATTAATGGCACATTGTGTTTAAGAGATTTGGTTTTATTTGTGTTCTCAGTGCAGCAGTAGGTGAGGAGAGAGGAGGTAGATCTCTTGGGTGATATGAATGTATGTATACATGTGTGCACACATATATAGGAATTCTGATCAATCAGTTCCTAAGGATGTTATGCCTTGAATAAAACTATTATGGCCACCCCTCACCCCTCCTTGCCATTAAGACTGGGAGAAGTGAGTGAGGAAAAACCTTGAGGCTCTGACTGCCCTTCAAATACAATTGTGACACAATGAAGCATGGAAAAGAAAAACAATAATCCAAGCGCTCACCATGCTGACTCCATCCTTATCCAAAATTACCCTGGAATAGAATTGTTCTCTCGCCTCCTGCCAAAAACATAAGTTATACTCCCTATCTATCCAAGAATAGTCCTCCTCCCTTCTCTGACAGGAACTGAGCCACAGTCCAAGGATGTAATTCCTCTCTCCTGGCTCTCTCTGAAGCAAAGATAATAACAGCTGCAAAATGTTATTAAATTATTATTAAAATTGCATTTCAGTTTTTGTATCATGATTAGCTAAAAACCCTATTTCTCTCTGCCAAATGTTTTTTTTAGACAAAAGTCCCCTTTTGGTTGGCTAGCCTAAACTCTCCACATTAAAAGATTAAAAACCAATCTCTATCTTGCCTCAATATCTCTGTTATTCCAAGAATTCATGATGACATGTTGCCTACCCCTTGAGATGTAATATTCTTTAGATATGACCAATGAGAATTTTTTTCTACTTTTTTTAATTAAAGTTTTTTATTTGCAAAACATATGTATGGATAGTTCTTCTACATTGATCCTTACAAAGCTTTCCATTACAAATTTTTCCCCCTAGTCCCTCCTCTCCCCAAGATGGCAGGAAGTCCACTACATGTTAATTATGTTAAAATGCTTGACAAGTCGAATAGATGTATACATATTTCCACACTTATCTTGTGGTGCAAGAAAAATTTTTTTCTACAAGAAAAAAAAATCTGAGAAAGGAAGCCCAATAAAGCAAACATCAATAGAGAGCATGAAAATGTTATGTTGTGGTCCACATTTCCCATCCCTCTCTCTGGGTGCATATGGTTTTCTTCACTGAACAGTTGGAACTGGTTTGAAACATTTCATTGTTGAAGAGAGCCATGTCCATCAGAATTGATCGTCATATAGTCTTGTTGTTGCCATGTTTAATGGTCTCCTGGTTCTGCTCATTTCACTCAGCATCAGCTCATGCAAATCTCTCTAGGCCTCTCTGAAATCATCCTGCTTGACCAATGAGAAATTATATTTCCCTTGACTGTACCTATATGAATATGCACTTAAATGCACCTATATGTATATGCACATGCATGTATAAGTACACACTTATGTAATCACATTTATGTATATATATTCTTCATGTATATGAATTTGTTCATAGAATATATGTATATATATTCTTCATGTCTCATTAACTCATTAGCTTCCACTTGTCCAATTTTAATTCTTAATGAATTTTTTTTTGGTTATTTTTTTTTTAAAACCACCTTTTCCATTTGGCCAATTCTACTTTTATTTTATTTTATTATTTTATTTTTTTGCTTTTTGCTAAGGCAATTGAGGTTAAGTGACTTGCCCAGGGTCACACAGCTAGGGAATGTTAAGTGTCTGAGACCAGATTTGAACTCAGGTCCTCCTGACTTCAGGGCTGGTGCTCTATCCACTGCACCACCTAGCTGCCCCACCAATTCTACTTTTAAAGGAGTTGTTTTCAGTGCATTTCCCCATTCCTATTTTGCCAGTTCTATTTTTTTTTTTTTTTTTTTGCTTTTTTGCAGAGGCAATTGGGGTTAAGTGATTTGCCCAGGGTCACACAGCTAGGAAGTGTCTGAGACCAGATTTGAACTCAGGTCCTCCTGACTTCAGGGCTGGTGCTCTAACCACTGCGCCACCTAGCTGCCCAACCAATTCTATTTTTTAAGCAGTTGTTTTCTCCAGTATATTTCTTTTCCTTTTTGTGAAATCTATTTTTTGAAGAGTCATTTTCAATATATTTTTGTGCTTCCTTTTCCAAGCTGTTGGCTTTTCCCCTGCACATAATTCTTCTGCATGGCTCCCATGTCTTTTCCCCCTTTTTTCTTCTAACTCTCTTACTTAATTTCAAAAATTCTGTTGGAGGTCTTCTGAGAGAACTGTTTGCTCTTGAGACCAATTTATATTTCTCTTTGAGGATTTACATATGTGTATTTTGCCACTACTGTCCTCTTCTGAGTTTATGATCTGATCATCCCTGTCACTATGGTAGCTTTCTATGGTCAGGGGCCTTGTTGCTTTTTTGTTCATTTTATAAAGTTAAGTTCTGATCCTGGGGCACAGGGGAAATTGTCCCAAGTTTCTTTTGGGACAGTATCCTCTCATAGGCCAACAGGGGCCCTAACTGTACTGGCAAGCTTTCCCACTTCACTGAGTTGACTGACCTTTTTCTGCTGGGATTCAGGAGATTAGCTTTTTACACTGGGGCTAGAGATCTCACAACTAGTCTTCTTAGGTACTGATGGGAGACCTCAGCTGCTGATTTTTGCCTCAGCTAAGAGCCCCTGTCCATCTGTTGGCTTCTTAACTTAGGTTCATGATTCTTGTTCTCCCCAGATTATGCATTGTTAGACATCTTTGTAATTTATTTCTCATAAGAAAGAGCTCATGCCTTTATTTGTAATCGTTTTCATTTGTTTATATCATATATTCCTTAATTTTAATATTTCATGAGAGAGAAACAAGAATAGAAAAGAAGCTTCCTCCAATTGAAAAAAATTCATTGGGAAAATATTGCATTTTCTTTATGAGAAATGTGTATAAAAGGGGCATGGATTCAGTTAAGGAGGAGCAAGAAAGAGCTTTGGTCTCTGCTCCAAGGTGGGCTCCTGGGGGTAGGAAGGTGGGATACTTAAAGGGATTAGGTCTGAAGGAGGATCTAACTCTCTAAATAAGAGGTGGACCCAGGGAGACGGGACCCCTGGGTCCTGACCAGAAGGCTGAAAACAGGAGTCCGGGATTCCTAGGGACAAAGTCTGAAGTCGGGGAGGTAAATCTGGGCAGGGGACGCCACGAAGTAGCAGCGAGGTTTAAGGTGATGCTCCCGTTACACCTGGAGGACACTCTCCACGAGGTCAGAGGAAGTAGAGGAGACCAAGTGCCCGAGGAGGCCAGCAAGTGTGGGGGACGCTGGCTCCGACCTACCTGGGAGCTGCAAGCATGGTTCTGGCTTCCAGAAGTAAAGGCGATTGAAGCTCCCCAGAAAAAGAAGAGTCTGGAGCTCCCTGAGGGGAGCAGGCAGCCCAATTGAAGACTTCTAGCTTCCCACCAATCCCCTCTGGTAGGCTCTTCTTGGTTGTCAGAGGCCCGTCCTGTGCATCCCCCAGGAGGATGGAGTCCTTCTCCAGCAAGGCCCGTACTGCAGGCCCCGACCCCTGCTCAATTGTCTCTTCAGCCCCAAATTCCTCCCGAGACTCCCCAATCCCACCACTGCCCCTTTTCCCCATCTTCTTACCATTCTCTGGTTTGCTTCTTGGAGCTTCCTCCCCTAGCTGTTCATGAGTCACAGACTCATCCACATTTTCTGAAGTTCCTCTGCTGGGATAATTTACATTGCTCATACTTCTCATTAAAGAATTATAGGACAGAAGAGATGAGCTGGCTTCAATGTAAGGGAGAGTGCTGCTAGGTGGGCAACCGTGTCCTTGTGATGGTAAGAGAAAGTAGGGAAGGACTCCCTTCATGTGGGATGGATCCTCTGTGCTGATCTTATGTGAGACACAGGCAAGAGCTCCATGGGATGGACAGACAGACAGACATCTACATTGCTGGAAGGAATTTCAAATGGAAGACATCACTGATCAGGCTATCTGAGTGTGTGAGAGAGTCACAGTGTATACAGACTTTCTCGCTCACTTCAGTCTATCTCTGTTCATTTACATGTCCCCATGCTTCTCCAAATTCTTCCTAGCCACTGTTTCTTACGGCACAATATTCCAATATGTTCATGTAGCAAAATGTGTTAAGACCTTCTCCGACTGAGAAGCACCTATTTTCTATTTTGCATCTATAGTTTTTCCTACCACCCCCGAATATATAAACCAAAACACTGCAATGATTATTTTAGTGTAACTAGAACCTTTTTTTCCCCCTCTCTTTCTTACAGTTCATGCTTTTGCAGTCAGGTCTGTGTCACAAAATATGGACAGTTGATCACCTTTTAATAAATTCTAATATCAAATGGCTTTTGAGAAGAGTTGGACCAATTCATAGCTGCATACACATTGCATTGCTGTGCATCTAATTATGTAGCCCCCAACACTATGTCCAGCTTTGGGGAGCATCTCTGCCAATTTGATGGGTGAAAGGTGAAACCTCAGAGTTGAAATTTTTCTTAAAAGCATCTTAATAAAACATTATCTTCCTGAACAAATATGGCAATAACCCTATTTCAGTAGTTGCACAAAAGGTGTTGTATATTTAAGAATGATGTGCAAGATTCCTAACTCCAAAAGATGTAGTTTTAGAATTTTTTATATCTTGCTGCCTCTTCAAACTGCCAATCAAACCAAGAAGGTGTTGTGAAGTCTCTGAGTTGGTCGAATCTGAAGCTAAGGATCCAGCAAGAAGCGGCAATGAGTGGGGTTCATCTTCAAGCTCCTCAGGCCTTCTTGGTCCAGCATCCAGGGTGCTTCCCTTCGCTAAAAATAAGAAATCACATTTTCTCTGGCAACTGGAAGCCCTGGGCATGGAAATCAGGGAGGCATGAAAGAGAAAAATTTGAAATTGCTTTCTCTTTAGGGAAGGGGTAAAGATCCCGGACTTCTCCATTTTGCAATACACCCCATTTTATTGAAAACATGATTCTATGGTCACCCATTCGTGCTTGTAATGCAAGAAACCCATAATAAGGTTTTCACATAATCCTATTGTACTTTTTTTGGAGAATCAAATCTTCTTTCCCTCATGTGTTATCCTGTCAGGTTCCATTCTGTCAGAAATTTCTAACCCCATACCTGGATAAAAAGGGTTATTGGACCATATGTGAAATCATGCTGAACATATTTCTTTTACTTCTTTATCTGGATACAAATAAGATCTTGCTTCATTTTTGCTTTATCATTAATTTGGGTATTTAGAATAATCAAAATAACTTATTTGCTGAAAGTTTTTCTTAAATGATATTGTTGTTAATGTATTGTAAAGAAAGCATAAGGCACAGCTCCTGGCAAACAGTAGGAGAAGAGAAATACAGATTTCCTTCTATTTCTTTCTCAGCACTTGTTCTGGAATTTGAGGGCAATTGAAAGAGGCCTGCCTGCCTTCGTCATTATCACAGGATTATCACAATCTATTCCCTTGACCTTTATAAAAATAGTCCATTGAGGCATTCTTGAACTCCTGGGGCTTAAACTCCTCTTGCCATATAATCTGGAAAATTTCAGCCAGCTTTTGTGAGCAATGGACCTCCTTCTCTCATCTTGTGAATCTCAGCTGCAATAGAAGCAGCACTCAGCGCTTTACCATATGTGAGCTGACTGATGGCCTTGAAAACCTCTTTAGTTGAAATTCCATGAAGAGAGCATTTGATTTCAACTTGAGGTTCTTTCACAACATGACTAATGCGTATCGATATTTAATATGATTGTACATATATAACCTACATCAGATTGTTTGCTATTTTTGCAATTTAGAACTTAAAATCTTATAGAAGTGAATGTTGAAAAACATGTTTACATGAAATTGGAAAAAAACTAAATACTATTAGATGGAAAAATAAAAAGGCAGGTGATAGCTTCAGCAATGATTGATGATGGTCTTTGGAGAACACTGGATCCTCTCTAGGATCATGTCCTTATCACTAATCAGTGTGGCAACATCACCACTGGATAGTTGAGATGCACTTTCCCTCTTAGGCTCATTAACAACCTTCAAGGAATCATAAAGATACTTTGGATTATTTCTTTCAGCATAAAACTGGATTACGTCTGTCTTCTTACTCAGCCAAGGATCCTGTATCTAAGCATCGATTGTGCTTCATCCTAGAGGAATTGAAGGCTCCCTTCTTAGAGATGGAAGAACTATTTTGCTGGTACATCTTGCGGAGTTCTCATTTTTCATTTAGCAGCTTCTGAATTTCTCCATCTTTTTCATCAACCCCATCTTGATGTTTGCAAATGTTCTGACCCAGATGAGCAAATGCAGAGCTGTACACCAAATCCCTGAACGCTGCCCATCCCTTTTCTGCTCCACTATAGCCAACTGTCTAAATTGGCAAGTTCTCTCTCAGAGGAGCACTCTAATCTGTTGACATTAATCCTTCTGGTAGTCTTTTTGCCTCGGGGCCACAACTTTTGTTGGATGAAAATATTCATCTTGGAGAGGATAAATCTATGATCAGTCCAGCATTCTGACCTACACCTTGCACAAAAATTAAGAGGTGTTCAAGAAGGCTCCCTAAATGGTTTTTACTTTTGAAACATGACTTAAAGGTAGCCAGGTAGGTCAGTAGAGATGCAGGACTAAAATTCAGCAAAGAAATTAGGGCAGGAAAGGCCCCCCCCCAAAAAAAAATTTGTGACTCATTAGCAAGTCGGCAGTGACTAAAGCCAAAATAGCTGATGAGATCAATTAGTGGAAAGGAAGAAGAGAAGAGGACCAATTAGGAGGGACATCTATGATTAGGGGATGTGTCTTGGAGGAAGACCCAGGAAAGAAGACCAAGTAGTGATTGTATGGGTAGGAGGAAAGCCAGGGGAGAGTGCTGTCCTAAATACTTGCAGAAGGTGAGAGTGGTCCTCAGTGTCAAAGACTGGAGAGAAATTCAGGAACATGAGGATTCAGATGAGTTTCAGAGAGAGAACAGAGAGGACAGTAGATGAGAAGCAGGACAATAAGACTAAGAAGGTGGAGAAAAGGAGAACTCACCTGCAAAGTGACAAGGGACTTACTAACCAAAATTCTTATGGGTGAGGGGAGGTGGGTGAGGGAGATTCTCACACTACAGCCTGCAGAGGCCAGTTGTGTTGGGGATGGGGGGAGTTGGCACCTCTGGGGGAACCCGCACTTGGAGGAGCAGGAGAACATGGAGACAGTGCTATAAGGAACCCCAATGAGGAATCCCAGGAAGTCTTGGGCATTCCTTTGTGTTAATTTGTTTTCTCTGAACCTTGGAACATACACATAGTTATCTGATAGAGTCTTAGCAAGCTTAAGAAAGACCTGCCACCCTTCTGGTACCTTAATTAATGAGTATCCTTGGTGGCAGGCCTGTGTTTACCCTGGAAATCTGCCCAGTTTCTGAAGTAAACATAATCCTCCTGAAGGAATGAACCAATATTCTCCTTGGTGGGCCTCTTGTGAGGGAGAATCCTGTACCTGACAGGGCTGCTCTGTCTGAAGAGTCATTCATCAAAGGAGAGGTAGTGTAATTACTTCTTTGTTCTCAGTCTGTAAAAATACCTTGTGGACACTTTCACTCTTGTTGTTTGCTTGCATTTTGTTTTCTTTCTCATTTTTTTTTCCTTTTTTGATCTGATTTTTCATGTGCAGCAAGATAACTGTATAAATATGTATACATATATTTGATTTAACATATATTTTAGCATGTTTAACATATATTGGATTACTTGTCATCTAGGGGAGGGGGTGAGGGAAAAGAGGGGGAAATTTGGAACCCAAGGTTTTGTAAGGGTCAGTGTTGAAAAATTATCCATACGTGTTTTGAAAATAAAAAAGCTTTAATAAAAAAATAATTCTAACAAACAAACAAACAAAAAAACCTTGTGGAAAGGGACATTGAGAATTGGGTGAGGAAGCCTTGTATAACTTGCCTAGCAACGCCTCCCAGTGGAGACGGTGAATAAATGGGATGTGACCACAGATTATCCCAGACCAGGAATTCAAATATTGGTGCTTCCTTGTGGTGGTGATGATATATGTTGTATGTTGTTTGTTGTAGTGGGCACTGTAGTGGTTAATTGTGTATTGCTTTTAAGCTCTGAGTTTCCTCTTCTCTTATGTCTTATTTGAATCAAAATTCTGAGCAGTAATATACTTGTATCCATGTTCTTTAAGACTATGCGTGATGAATGCAAATTCTGAACCTAGATTAATCTCACAAGGGTTGAGATTTTGAGAGAAATAAAAGGTCACCAGGAATGAGTATGATGGAATCTAAGCTGCAGTTCCACCCCTATCATCATCAGCAGCAGCAGCAGCAGCAGCAGCATCTCTCTCTATCTCTCTTACCTCATTAGAACAAAATGGCCTTTTACATTGGAGGCAGCCATTTTAAGGGTGGATATAAAAGTGAAGCCTTGAACTTTCCACTGTATGAGTGAAGGGACTAGGTACTACTGGACCACTTCCCAAAGTCCCAACTCACTTTGTCTATCAAGTTCATTGTTCCAACTTACCCCATCATCGGGCTCAGCCTTTGATCAAGCCTGCCTTTCACAGAGGGGAATATTCCCTTTCTTGTTCTGGATCACTTTGGGAAGGTCTGCTTGGCTTTTGCATGTGGCTTTTCTCTTTGATAAATGTCTGTCCATCTACAAACTGCAGAGACTATTTTCTGCATGCTGTCCATCTTATTTGTGGAAGAATTGTTTACCTGGTTGGACCTGCAGGAAACCCCTTAGAGGGAGCAGACTTTGGTTTACTGACTGATTCTGCCACAGAAATGGGGATGGAGACTCGGTGGCTGGTTACGGCATCACCACTGCCACAGAAGTGGAGCAAGCTTCATCATTGCCTGGTGCCTATTTGGCACCACAAGCAAACTGGAGGCAATGAATTAGGAAAAGGAACAAGGCTCACTGTCAGGAACAGGTTTCTCTTCCAGGAAACTGCTTCCCGCTTCCCCAGGCTGTGGCAGTAATTACAATTCCCCAGCATTCGTGCCCCCAAATGATCTGGCTGACCAAACAGCAAAAACGACAGCTGTCACTCTGCACTTTGCTGACAGAACAGCTCCCGGAATAAAAGACCCTAGGGAACGGTCAGTTCCCACTGGCATGGCCTTAGCATAAGAGGTTCTGCCATTTGCCCAGGGAGGCAGAGGTCTGCTGATCAATGCATTTCCTGAAGTTCCTCTGCTGGGTAATTTACATTGCTCATACTTCTCATGAGAGAATTGTACAAGAGACGAGCTGGCTTCAGAGTGAGGGAGAGCGCTGCTAGTGCACAGCCAGAACACTCTACAAGTGACCTTGAGGTGGTAGGAGAAAGTAGGGAAGGACTCCCTTCATGTGGGATGGATCCTCTGTGCTGATCTCATGTGAGACACAGGCAAGAGCTCCATGGGATGGACAGACAGACAGACATCTACATTGCTGGAAGGAATTTCAAATGGAAGACATCACTGATCAGGCTATCTGAGTGTGTGAGAGAGTCACAGTGTACACAGACTTTCTTGCTCACTTCAGTCTATCTCTGTTCATTTACTTCTCCAAATTCTTCCTAGCCACTGTTTCTTATGGCACAATATTCCATTATGTTCATGTGCCAAAATGTGTTAAGACCTTCTCCGACTGAGAAGCACCTATTTTCTATTTTGCATCTATATTGTTTTTCCTACCACCCCTGAATATACAAACCAAAACACTGCAATAATTATTTGAGTGAAGCTAGAACTTCTTTTCCCCTCACTTTCTTACAGTTGATGCCTTGCAATGGGGTCTCTGTATCACAAAGTATGGGCATTTGTTCACCTTTTAATAAATCCTAATACCAAACAGCTTTTCAAAAGAGTTGGATCAATTCATAGCCACATACACATTGCATTGCTGTACCTCTATTTCCACAGTCCCCAAAGCTATGTCCAACCTTTGGGGGTCATCTCTGCCGATTTGGTGGATGAAAGCTGACGTCTCAGAGTTGAAATCTTTCCTAAAAGCTCTTAATAACAATTTTTGTCTGAACCAATATGGCAAGAAACTTCTTTCACTAGTTGCACAGCAGGAGCTGTATATTTAGGAAAAAAAGTGCAAGTTTCCTGACTCAACAAGATCTAGATTTAAAATTTCTCCTATCTTCCTGGCTCTCCAAACTACCAATCATACCCTCTGAAGGTTCAGTGAAGTCTCTGAGTTATTAAGCTGAATCTGAAGCTGAGGATCCAGCAAGAAGTGGCGATGAGTAGGGTTCATCTTCAAGCTCCACTTTGGCTTCTCAAAAGATTCAGAGGTAGAAGAGAGCCTAACCCTAATCTAAATGTCATGAGACCTGTAAATTAAATAATTTCCCTGAGGCCACAGACGTACAGAACCCAAAATTTCAACCCTTGCTTTCAGAGTCCCAATCTAATGATCTTTCCATTCCATCATACTGCCTATCAAGTAGGTGACCATATAGAAAAGAAGGATCCAATATGCCTCTGAAGCTATCTCCTACCCCTAGTTATCTTTTTTTTTCCCTTCCTCATCCTTTCCATAGGGTTCTAGCTGGAAATGGCTAATTATAGAAGGCATTAACAATACTCCATCTTCTCCCAATGTTCTCTACCGAATCCAATTTGCTCCTTATTTCAATGCCTTTTCATTTCCTCACAGAGCTGGCAAGAACCAATAAGATTTTTCCATTAAACCCTTTCCATATTCTTTACATTCATAAAGTTTCTCACCAGTGTGGCTTCTCTGATGTCCAGTAAGAGTTCTCTTATATCGAAAAGCCTTTCCACACTGGTTACACTCATAAGGTTTCTCACCAGTGTGGATTCTCTGATGTACAGTAAGTTGTCCCTTTCTTCTAAAAGTATTTCCACACTGGTCACATTCATAAGATTTCTCTTCACTGTGGATTCTCTGATGTTCAGTAAGAGATTCCCTTTGTATAAAAGCCTTTCCACATTGGTTACATTCATAAGGTTTTTCTCCAGTGTGGATTCTTAGATGTCGAGTTAGATATTGCCTTTTTTTAAAACGCTTTCCACAGTGGTTACATCCATAAGGTTTCTCACCAGTGTGGATTCTATGATGTACAGTAAGATGTCCCTTATAGCTAAAAGTCTTTCCACATTGGTTACATTCATAAGGTTTTTCACCAGTGTGAATTCTCTGATGTATAATGACAGCTCTCTTAATACTAAAAGTCTTTCCACACTGGTTACATTCGTAAGGTTTTTCTCCAGTGTGGATTCTCTGATGTACAGTTAGATCCTGCCTTTTTTTAAAACCCTTTCCACACTGATTACATTCATATGGTTTCTCTCCAGTGTGAATTCTCTGGTGTACAGTAAGAGTTCCCTTTTCTCTAAAAGTTTTTCCGCAATGGTTACATTCATAAGGTTTCTCTCCAGTGTGAATTCTCTGATGTACAGTAAGTTGTCCCCTTTCTCTAAAAGTCTTTCCACACTGGTTACATTCATAAGGTTTCTCCCCAGTGTGAATTCTTTGATGTAGATTAAGAGATTGCCTTTTTTTAAAACTCTTTCCACACTGGTTACATTCATTAAGTTTTTCTCCAGTGTGTACTTTCTCATGTGTAGCGCAGATTTCTCTCCAAGTGAAGTCACAGGAACTCATGAATCTTTCCTTGTGAGTATTTTCTTTCATTTCAAGATGGATCTCTTGGTCTGAACAAAAAAAAGAAATAAACAAAAATAAACAAAACAAATAGTATAACACATACACACACACACACATTTATATCTCTTCCCCCCATCAGTAGAATAGAAACTGGGCTATTTTCTATGTCCCCAGGCAAAGAGAAAAATCTTAAATGGACAGAATCAATCCCTTAAAAATCCCATTAGCTCACATCCCAAGGATGATTGAATTTTTATTATGTTTCCAGTACAAAGGCATTATATTCTCACAGCAAGCCTGTGATAACACAGAATACCTTCATTCTCACTACTTGCACAACTCAATCAGCTCAGAGAGATTGAGGGACTCCACCTAAATCCCAGCAAGTGAGACTGGAATTCACACTCTGTGAATGGGTAGGCTCTGCCTTCAGTATTTGACTAATTCCATTCTCATTTTTTCCCTTTCCCTTTCATTATTTGTACTTTCTGGTGATCACTTTCAAATTTTTTTTTTTCTGTTACATTATCTGAAGTCACATTTACAATATTAACACTTGTTTTTGCATGTTTCTTTTTAAAGTTTTATCTGAGGCATTTGTGATTTTGTTCTGATGTATTTTTTTTGAGATAGCCAATGACTTATTTCTTTTTAAAAATTTATCATCATATCCCCCGCATATCTTTTTAAGAAACACATTTTTTTTTCAAATGGAGGAAATCATCCACATCTGAAAAATATACAAAACTGAATTTCTTTTTTTTATATAAAGTTTTTTATTTACAAAACATATGAGTGATTTTTCTACATTGACCTTTGCAAAAACTTTTTTTTTCCCAAGCTTTTCGGCTCTTTCCCTAAATTTTTAAAAAGAAATAGGGGGGGAATCTAATACATGCTAAATAGGATAAATTATATGACAAATACAATACATGTATACATATCTATACAGTTATCTTACTGCATAAGAAACATCAGATCTAGAAAGAGAAGAAGAAAAAAAACAACCTAAGAAGGAAAACAAAATGCATGGAAATATTCACAGAAAGCGTTAAAATGCTGTGTTGTGGTTCACACTCAGTTCCCACAGGCCTCTCTCTGGATGTATATGACTATCTTCATTGCTGAAGAACTGGTTTGAATCACATCATTGTTGAAGAGAACCATGTCCATCAAAATTGATCATCGTATAGTCTTGTTGCTGTGTATAATGTTCTCCTGGTTCTGCTGATTTCACTCAGCATCAGTTCATGCAAGTCCCTCCAATCCTCTCTGAAATCCTCCTGTTGGTCATTTCTTACAGAACAATAATGTTCCATAACATTCATATCCCATAATTTATTCAGCCATTCTCCAATTGATGGGCATCCTTTCAATTTCCAGTTTCTTGCCACTACAAAAAGGGCTGCCACAAACATTTTTGCACATGTGGGGCCCTTTCCCTCCTCTAAGATCTCTTTGGGATATAGGCCCAGTAGAAACACTGCTGGGTCAAAGGGTATGCACAGACAAAACTGAATTTCAAAGATGAAAATAATTCTTTGAAACTTAAAATCAGGCAAGGGGAAGTCATTGAAGGCATAAGACCAAGAAATAACAAATCAGATTATAAAGAATGAGAAAACAGAACAGAATGTGAAACATCATGATATTAGCTATGTCCCCCTTAATTGTGTTTTTGATTGTGTTTCACCCCCCCTTAATTTTGGGCTGGAGAGGCCCTGAATCTCAAACCCCTTCTGGTCTCAGGGAGGGGCTCTACCCTCCTGTCCTAGATGGGATCTCCACCCATCCTCCTATTCATAGGGAGACTTCAAGATCTTCACCATGATCTTAACTACCCCTTAATCTCCCCAGCCTGAAGCCATAGAAGACAAAAATAACAGGAGGACTCTGAATGCTGAATCTTTGCTAATTCCTACATCAGGAAAGGCCCACTGAGTCACTGCTCAGAGTAAACCCATCTTTGCTAATAACTTACCTTTGCTACTTCCCTTTTGGAACTGGCCCGCTGGGAGAGTTGTTTTCTCAGTGTAATAAACCTATTTTTGCCACAAACCCCTCACATCATTCATTGTGATTTTCGAATTCTTTTGGAAGCCCTCGCCGAGCCAGAGGGCTTTCAACCCTTGTTTCTGAAGGTTTAATCAATCAAAGCTCTCAAAAGAACTTGGCCTGCAGCCAAAAATATCATATCCAGCAAAACTATGTATAATTTTGAATGAGAAAAAATGGGCAATCAACAAACTTGCAGATTTTCAGAGGCTTTCTTTCAATCAAACCTGAACTTAGTGGAAAATTTAACCTATAAGAGCAAATATCAAAGATCAGTATTAAGGAACTCAACATGGACAAATTGTTTAAACAAGGACAACGTGTCTTTTTTTATGTTTAAGATTCACGTCAACAATAGGGTAGCTCTAAAAAAAGATAGGCAGAGTTAAGGTAAAAATAGTAATCATGTTATTAAAATGAGGTCTACAAATGAAGAATAGACAGAGGCAATGGGGGGGTGGGGTGGGGAAGGCTGGTACTTCTGAAAAACTACTCATATTAGGAATAGGTTAGATAGGGAAAACTCCATATGTACCATGAAGGGCAGAGCACCCCTGAGGGGGGAGGGATGAGCTAATATGAAAAAAAGTGAAGGGTGAGGAATGAAGGCAAGGGAAGGAATCCTTGGGTGGGGGAAGGTTAAATATTAGCAGGATAAGCTATAAAACAGAATTTAATTAAAGAGTCAGTAGGAATGGCGAGGCATGTATGTGGAGGGGCAGAGCTGTTTGTAAGTGTGTGTATGTATGAATATATCTACATATATATACATAAATATATTTCTTCTTAACTATAGCTTGCTGGGGGGTGGGAGGGATGAAAGGGGGAAAATAAATTAAATAGGGTGCACCGCAGAGAACCAAAGAACAATTTACAAGGAAGTAAAGAACAAATGGAGAGTCATGAATATAATTTCTTCTACTTAGATACTTTCTTGATCTGATAATTTGTTATTATATATTTTGAATCCTCCCTGATGCTCTGCTAGGCACATGACAATGTTCTCTTTTGTTTTCCTTTATTTTGTTTGGTATTCCTTTCCTGTTTTTCTTTTTTTCTTGCTCTGTTTTTTCAAATAGAATAAAATTTTTAAAAAATATGTTACCTGGACCAGGAGATCATTATACATGGCAACAAGAAGACTATATGATGATCAATTCTGATGGACATGGCTCTCTTCAACAATGAAATGTTTCAAACCAGTTCCAATTGTTCAGTGAAGAAAGCCATATACACCCAGAGAGAGGGATGTGAAATATGGACCACAACATAACATTTTCATGCTCTCTATTGATGTTTGCTTGCGTTGTGTTTCCTTTCTCAGATTTTTTTTTGTATGTATACATATATTCGATTTGTCAAGTATTTTAAAATAATTAACACATAGTGGATTTCTTGCCATCTTGGGGGGGGGGGGGAATTTGTAACAGAAAGCTTTGTAAGGGTCATTGTTGAAGAATTACCCATACATATGTTTTGCAAATAAAAAGCTTTAACAATCATATATTATCTGGGTCTCCATTCTTGCAGGAATGATGGCAATCTACTATAAAACCATGGTCAGTAGGAATACACAGTAGAGGCCATCATGAAATCATCATGGCAGACCATAATGTTTCTACAAAAAGACCCTAAAGAGTTATTCATTGAAATGCTGAGGTTATTTTTTTACTACAATTCTCATATCCTTGCTTTCACCCCACTCACCTGGAAAGCAGCAACTCAGGCCTTCTTGGTCCAGCATCCAGGGTGCTTCCCTTTGCTTAAAATAAGAGATCACATCTTCTCTAGAAACTGGAAGCCCTGAGGATGGAAATCAGGTTATCATGAAGGAGAAAAGCTTGAAATTTACTTCTCTTTAAGGAATTAGTTTAAGATCCAGAACTGCTCTCTTTTGGAATTCACCTCATTATATGGAAACATGAGTGTATGGTCACCCACTAGTGCTTATAATGCACGAAACCCATAATAGAGTTTGTCACATCATCCTGTTATACAACTTTTTTTGAGAGAAGAGTTAAATGTTCCTCCCCTCACCTGTTATCTTATTAGGTTCCATTCTGGCAGAAACTTCCAACTGTATACTCTTGAAGTCAAACTGCAGTAGTGAATTTAAGGGTGTGTAAATCAGGGGTCAGGCAGAGAGAAGTTCAATATGAACTCTTCAAATTTTATTGATCAGAGAAGCAAATATTTATACTTCCAATGCTTATAGATGATGCAAAATACATTCTTTGATATTCCTATACCTTTTATTAACAAGCAGGATCTACTGAGATGTTCAGGATTAAGCCTGGATCTTGGTTACTTAGACAGAGATGTGAATACCTGAGATACACATCAGAGTAAAATGATCATATCAATGTCATCAAGTACCTTTCTCCCAAATGGTTTTGTCTCCATTGTAGGCTGTTTTTCCTATCCTAAATTCAGAGGTATGACTCTAATGCACTGAATAGCAGAGTTTCCATTTTGCTTCAGTTTCCAGATTTCTTATCATATTAAAAAGTATGTCTCTGCTATTTAATAAGAAAAGAGAGCTTGGTGAGCCAAGTTGCTGTAAGATTCAAGATCTGCAATGGATTCTTACCTCCTGACCCTCTATGTTGTAAATTGGGTAATTGGGCCTGATGTAAAATTATGCTATACATATTATTTATTCTTTATCTAGATGCCAATCACATCTTTCTTCATTTCTGCTTTTTCATTAATGTGGGTATTCAGAACAATCAAAATAACTTATTTGCTGGAAGATTTTCTTAAACATATTGTTGTTAGTGTATTGTAAAGAAAGCATAAGGCACAGCACGTGGCAAACAGTAGGTGAAAAGAAATGCTCATTCCCTTCCATTCCCTGCTCAACACTTGTGCCGGAATTTGAGGGCAATTGGAAGGAAGATTTGGGTCAAATTTCCTACACTAAAAACAACTATGAGATTTAGGCTACAAAGTGATGCTCATTAAAAAGAAGAATATTCCAAATCCTAGCCCCAGGCCAAAGAGGAACTGGATGTGAGGAATAACTGCATGAGCAATTTTCAGAGCTTTGGTAGACCAATCTGTGTCCAGGTAAAGGTTAGCCAAAATAACCTGAGATTAGCTCTTTGTTTCAGAGTTTTCCGCACTGATTTGTGCTTTGACTTGAAGATACCTAGAACTGGTAATTGATAGCTTCAGGAGCAGCAAAGGACCCCCTCAGTTTTCTATCATACCAGGTAAACACATTTAGGAGGACTCTATTGTTTGGATACAGCAGACCAGCACTTTCTCCTTTTTAATTGATACACCCCCCAATCCCAACCCTGCACCCAAGGAAATGAAGACATGCCCTTTGGTTGCAGATTCAGAATTACCCAGGGAAATGTCCTTACCCAGGGAGAGCAGGTTCCGGACAGTCTCCAACATGACCTCCTTGTACAACTCCTTCTGAGGATGGTCCAAGAGACCCCATTCATCCTGAGTAAAGTCCACGGCAACATCCCTGAATGTCATCAAGTCCTAAAGCACCAAAAGTCATGAGATGTAGAGCTGAAAAACACTTCAGAATTCAAGAATCCAATCAACCCTCTCTAATTTGCAGGAGGAAACTGAAGCAGATCAGGGATTTGCTCAAAGGTCATGCCATATCTGAGTGTCCGAGTCAGCTCCTGCAACCACTGTCATTAAGAATCTCATTGAGTTTGGACAAAGCATTTTATACCATCAACTAGAATAAAGTTGAGAAATGTTTTATTATTAAATGCATTTCCTTGTGGAATAAGGAAGAGTTTGTGTTTTATTTGTGAGGTAGATGGATATCTGTGGAGAGCAAGAGTATGATGGGAAATTTCTTCCTCAGTAGAACTGATTGAAGTGATATATTCTAAAGAAAATTCTGTAAAGAGCTGGCGAGAAGTTGGCAAGTACAGCATACTTCCAGAAAAAAATTTTGTTGCTTCCCTGAGGTCACTCTGGGTATGATGTTGGTATGGGCAAAATAGCAACTGCCTTTGTAATTGCTTTCATTTGTGTAAAGCATATCCTCTTTAATTTTAATATTTCACTACAGAGAAAATAACTAGAAAGGAGGCTTCCTTCATCAATTAAAAACAAATTTATGGAGAAAATATTGCCAGTTTCCTTATGAGAAATAAATATTTCATAAAGATGCCTAGAAATCTATTATCTTGGGAGAACAAGAATCATGAAAATAAGTTAAGAATGCAACAGATGGAGCATATATAGGAGAAAACAGCCAGAACTGAGAATATTCTGATACTTGGGAGGGATCATCTATATTTCCAACCTGCTAAATGTAAATCATTTTGGATTCTTCTTGAAACTCATTATTTATGGTCTGATGTGGACTTTGAGCTTACTCAGTTCCCTTTTTAGAAAGAACTGAATCTGCAATTATCAGGCATAACCAAGTCCCAGACTATCCTGTTTGCACAAAGTGATTGGAGGAATTTCTCAGCCTCCATTATGTTTCCCTCAAACCTCTGGGTGTCTGTAAATAGCCTTTGAGATTCTGATGAGTATGTTTTAGATCTGGGACTTAGTCTGCCAGGTACTTTCCATCTGCCTCTTCTTTGATCCCTCCCTATGAGCTCCCAAGTTCTTGCCTGGTACTTCCCGTTCCTGCCCTAAGAAATCTCCAACCTTGTATTTCACCTATCAAAGGATGTACCCATGGTTAAGAACTTTGCTAAGTTCTTTTAAGGCCAAAACCAGTTATGGGGTATTCTCTTCCCCCTTCCACCTTGACTTTGGTGCACAATAAATTTTCTGCCATGTTGCAGAAATGCCCTTGTTGAGCAAGGAGCAGTAATGTGTGATATGGGAAAGGATTCGGTCTGAGGGTCACAGTATAGTTGCTTGTAAGCAAGGATGCTTTGACAGGGCCTCTCACCTGTGAGCATGACGTGAATAGGTTAGCTCTCCTCCCATTGGCAGATTCCATGCATAGGCAAAGCCCACAGCTGCTCTTCTGAATGGTGATTGAGGACTGTCTACTGTTCACATGCTGATCACACTTGCAAAAATGTATATCAACAAGGCTGTGCAGCATAATAAACTAGAGCTCTTTTCACACCCTATGAGTTCCCTTGCCTCATTCACCTTGCCTTTGAAATTAAAGGGCTCATATACTTTGAGTTCTCAATCAAGAGAGCCACAACAACTGGCGCCCAAGAACAGAGACTTGAAACAAAAGGTGCCAGAGTGATCATTGCACAGTCAAGCACTGCTACATGGTCAAGACAATCTCCAAGAGGACTCCACAGAAGAGCCTACTGAGATGTGCTGTTTCCTGACCAGGCAGAGTGCAGCAGACATGGTTAAGTAACCTAATGGGGCAAAAAATAGGCACCCTACTCCTTCAGACAGGGAAGCAAATGTGAGGACTATATATATAAATGTATAAAAGACAGGAGTGCACAGTTCAATTAGGAGATATTAGGAAATTCCTGGACATTGCTTACAAAGTTTCTCCATGAATAAATTTATGTCCAAAGAAGAACTGGAACTCTTAATTGAACACCAGATAGATAATTTTGACTATATTAAGTTAAAAAGTTTTTGTACAAGCAAAACTAATGCAGACAAGATTAGGAGGGAAGCAATAAATTGGGAAAATATCTTTACATTTAAGGGTTCTGATAAAGGCCTCATTTCTAAAATATATGGAGAACTCTCTCATATTTATAAGAATTTAAGCCACTCTCCAGTCAATAAATGGTCAAAGGATATGAACAGACAATTTTCAGAGGATGAAATTAAAACCATTTCTAGTCATATGAAAAGGTGCTCCAAATCACTGTTGATCAGAGAAATGCAAATTAAGACAACTCTGAGGTACCACTATACACCTGTCAGATTGGCTAAGATGACAGGAAAAGATAATGACGAATGTTGGAGATGTGGGAAAACTGGAACACTGATACATTGTTGGTGGAACTGTGAAGGGATCCAACCATTCTGGAGAGCAATTTGGAGCTATGCTCAAAAAGTTATCAAACTGTGCATCCCCTTTGACCCAGCAGTGTTTCTATTGGGCTTATATCCCAAAGAGATCTTAAAGGAAGGAAAGGGACCCACATGTACAAGAATGTTTGTGGCAACTCTTTTTGTAGTGGCTAGAAACTGGAAACTGAAGGGATGCCCATCAATTGGAGAGTGGCTGAATAAATTATGGTATATGAATGTTATGGAATATTATTGTTCTGTGAGAAATGACCAGCAGGATCATTTCAGAGAGGCCTAGAGAGACTTACAGAAACTGATGCTGGGCAAAATCAGCAAAACCAGGAGATCATTATACACGGCTTCAACAATACTATATGGTGATCAATTCTGATGGACACGGCTCTCTTCAACAATGAAATGCTTCAAACCAGTTCCAATTGTTCAATGAAGAAACCATATACACCCAGAAAGAAGGATGTGAAATGTGGACCATAACATAACATTTTCATGCTCTCGATTGATGTTTGCTTGCATTGGGTTTCCTTTCTCAGATTTTTTTTTTTTTGCTTGTAGACACGATTTTTCTTGCACAGCAAGATAAGTGTGGAAATATGCATATGCATATTCAATTTGTCAAGTATTTTAACATAATTAACATGTAGTAGACTTCCTGCCATCTAGAGGAGGGGTGGGGATTGAGGGGGTGGGGGAAATTTGTAACCGAAAGCTTTGTAAGGGTCAATGTTGAAGAATTACCCATATATATGTTTTGCAAATAAAAAGCTTTAGTAAAAAAAAATAATAAAAAAATTTTTAAAAGTTTCTCCATGGTACTTGAGGAAGGCCATTATAGTTGTGAGAGATGGATTGTTTTTGATGAACAGCTCACCACTTATGGCAAAGAATGCCCAGGAGAACTACAAAAAAACCATTTTACTATATAGAATCTCATTAAACAAAGTCTGAAATCAGGACCACAAAAAGAGGTCAGGAAATTTACAGTTGGAGCACAAACAGCCCTGTCTCTTAGCAGTAGATGTCCCTCTCCTAAGCCTGAGGAAGACGATAATGAATCCCCACCCTCACCCCCCACTACCTTCAGCCTGGCTTTACTCTTCTGTCTATCCAGCTTTAGAGCCTTTCAACGGCTCTCCTAATGTAAAGTCTAAGAATGAAATCTGGATGATAATTTTTAGAACAGACCCAGTTGACTGCCACTCAGGTTGCTCCAGGAGCAAATATGAATTTATATTTTGAGCAACTTAGTGGCAGCAGTAGGAGGCACTAAGGAGGCTTTGATGTCCGCTGAACCAGTAAATTGGCAAAAAGATGGAAAGACAGGAACCATTTTCTTCTTAATACCACATGGCTTATATATTAACTTATGGGGTAAAGTATATTTTACACCAATTAGGGATGAAAATCACCACAGATTTTTAGGACGGGTCATTGTGGCTTCACTGCTCCAAAAATAATGTGGACTATCTACACACAATTATGGGTGGAGCAATGGCCCCTGGTCACAGGAAAAACAGGTGCTCTGCATCAATTAGTACAAGAACAATTAGAGTTAGGACACACTGAGGAAACAAACAGCCCATGGAACTCTCCTGTATTTGTTATAAAGAAAAAAATCTGGTAAATGGATAATGTTTGCACATTTGAGACAAGTAAACTCAATCCTGGAAGACATGGATTCTTTACAGGCAGGTTTGTCATCCCCAAACATGAACCCCAGTGAATAGCCTTTATGGATGTTACCAAGGAAACCTTAGATTTTTACAAGGTTACTTGTTGGAATTGTCCAGTCAGTGATTGTTTAGAGAACGGAATGGAAAATCAGACTGTATTTGTGGTCACTAGAGCTCGTGTTGCAATGCTTCCTGTCAAAAGTGCAAAATGTATCGTACTAAGACTGATCCCGTGTTCCAAACCATAATAGAAAAGAAGGAAACAGACCTTAGTTCCATGAGAAAAAAAATGCATCAGCTGTGTCATACGGGGGTAGCCCTCATTTGTTTCACTTATAGCTTCCTCAGTCTCTCTTGCTATGTCCATATCTAATGTACAAAACAGAGTCCAAGCTAGATCCAGAGAGGAGCTAGCCAAGATTGTCTCAGCGGGCTTTCCCGGGCAGGCTAAGCTAGATGAACAATTGTATCAGATGCTAAAAGATTAAAGGGAAGTGTCATGGGAAATAGGAGCAGAAGGAGAGTTATTGAAATTCCAGGCTCAATTACAATGTGATATACAAAGATATACAAAGGTTTATGTAACCCCTTTGCTGTATAATCATACAGGACAAGATTATGATTAAGACAGTATCAAGAGGCATTTGAATGGTTTATTTCCCCATAACACAATTGAAGATGACATATAAACTAGCATCTGACAGAGAGAAAGCTTCTCATGAAGATCTTAATCCAGATAAAACTGCTGAAAGAATCAGACATTGGTGTGCCAATACCTCTTCATGGTGGTTAAAATTAGAATTATGGATTGCCCCGTGTGTTGTTGCTGCTTTGTTGTTGTCCTGTAATATTACTTATAGCTCTTTCTCCACCATCCTTTCAGAGGTTGCAGCTCAAGAAAGGACCTTTTGTCTAAAAGATAAAAAGGGGGAATTGCTAGAGTATGAGACCCTGCCAAAAGGGAGTACAGAGGCCACCTCAACCTTTGGTGCGCAATGAGTTTTCTGCCACATTACAGAAACACCCTTGTTGAGCAAGGAGCAGTGATGTGTGACATGGGAAAGGGTTCGGTCTGAGGATCACAGCATAGTTGCTTGTAACAGGGATGTCTTGACAGGGCCTCTCACCTGTGAGCAAGTTGGACATGTGGCTGGATTGGCTCTCCTCCCATTGGCAGATACCATGCATACACAAGCCCATGAGCTGCTTCTCTGAGTGGCGACTGGGGATTGCCTACTGTTCACATGCTGATCATGCTTGCAAAAATGTATATCAACAAGGCTGTGCAGCATAATAAACTGGAGCTCTTTTCACACTCTATTATGAGTCTCCTGCCTCATTCATCTCGCCTCTGAGATCAAAGGATTCTTAGACTTTGAACTTTCAATCAAACAAATGGTGACTGTCCTTACTAAAGCTAACTCTGTAGTTATATATATATATATATATATATATATATATGGTATAGCTAATTATAACTAACTCTGGTTAGTTTGCTAAACTCCTTTATGTTTCTAGGATGCCAGTCATTGGAACAATCCACCATTTTCCTTTAATGGAGTCTTCCAAATTCTTTTCCTGGACAATCCAATTGTTCTTTCAACCCTATTTCATATTTCCCACTGCTGGCTCTTATTTTATCTCTAACCTCTCCTCCTAAATTAACTTACCTTTGGGCAAAGAAAATGGCCTTTGTGAATTTGTGACATGATTATTTCTAACTAGGAATTGCTACCCTGACCTCCTCATGGCCTGCACGTAACCTACATTTCACCTTTTCTTTTCTCTGTTCTATTTTTTCACTTCTGAAGAACTGAGGACTTAATTGTTAAGTACCACTCCAACATTTAAACTAGTCGTTGCCTAACCCTGGAAGTTTAGATAACTAGATAATAATTATCTAACAGACAATAATAATTAATATTAATAATAACTTAGATGAAAGTATGGCCAAACTCCTGTAACCTGAAAGGAAAAACTACTATTTCACCAGAGCCAACATGGCTTAACTCACCTGACCTCCAGGACAACCCCAGACATGCTCTTGGCCCTGGGCTCTACCCCTTGCACACAATGACCAAGCACAAAGCCCACTTCCTGGGCCCAATCCCCCTGCAAGCACACCTGCTGGGCCCATCACTGAAAGCTCCCCCCTTCTCTCAGGCCTCAAGTGGTTGTTTTTCTCTTTTTGCTGAGGCAGTTGGGATTAAGTGACTTGCCCAGGATCACACAGCTAGGAAACCTCTGTCTGAGGCCAGATTGGAACTCAGGTCCTCCTGACTTCACTGCACCACCTAGCTGCCCCCAAATGGTTGTTTTTCAATCAGCTTCCTTTTTGTTAACTCCCTGGAACATCTGGGGCAACATGAGGCCTTAGGACATTCTGGTAATCCCCAGATAAGGAGCTAAGGGCTGGCTTTTTATTTTTCTGTTGCTTATGGTGACAAAGATACATCCAGAGAGAAAATTATGGGAACTGAGTGTGGATTACAACATAGTATTTTCACTCTTTTTGTTGTTGTTTGCTTGTATTTTATTTTCTTTTTAATTTTTTTCCTTCATGATCTGATTTTTCTTTTGCAGCAAGATAAGTATATGCCCATATTGGATTTAAAATATAGTTTAACCATGTATAACATATATTGGATTACTTAGCATCTAGGGCAGGGGGTGGGGAGAAAAAATTGGAACACAAGGTTTTGCAAGGATTGATGTTGAAAAATTATTCACGCATGTTTTGAAAATTAAAAGCTTCAATAAAAAAAGAAATTAAAAAAAAATAAAAGCAGCTACCTTAGAGATCAGAGAGGACCAAGTCCTTGATCCCTTTACAATTCTAGAAGCCTTGGCAAAGTGCCAATGTTTCCCAATATGGTGACCCCCTTTGATCTCCCACCCAGCTAAACTCTCCCATGACTAGCCTATATCCTTTCATGGGAATAAAGTTCCTGATGGCCAAGAGAAAATCTCAGAATTCTCTCTATATCTACCTGGAACCACAGATCACTTCCTGAAAGAGGTCTCTGAATGAAAACTCCCAGGAACATCATAGACAGAATACAGAGCTTCTAAGTCAAAGAGAAAATCCTGCAAGCAGCCGGGAAGTCCAGTACAATTCAAGTACCAAGGAGCCACCTTCTGGACCAGACACAATTTAGCAATTATTATTAAGGAGTCAGAGAACTTGGAACAGGACAGACTATAAGGCTTATGACCAAGAGTCATTCATGAAAAGAAAAAAAAAAACAAAAAAACCGAGTATAATGCTATAGGGATAAAGGACTTTTATTGAAAGTCCTTCCAAACATTCCCTTTTTGTATTTCTCTTCACTTGAACTTCTCAAGTTTTCTCCATTTACAAAAAAGAAATTCAGGATGAACTAGTCTCAGGAACTCAAAAAGACAAACTCGTTTTATTCAATCATGGTGACATGACAAGCATCCCCTCTGATCCCTACTGGGGTTCTTTGTTTAGCTTGACTACATACATTCCTGTGAAAGGTGATTTAAAAAAAAAAAAATGTTTTTTTTTTTTTTTTTGCTTTCTCGATGGGAGGGAATGGCAGAAAGGGGGATAGAGAAGCCTAATTTTTGTTGTAAAAAACAAAATTTGAATTAGAAAAATAAAATAAATCAATATTTATTTTGATATTACATCTATCCCATCCACTTAATCTCCAGGTCTCCCTGAATACATAAATAAAAATAAAATGGGAATAATGAAACTTAGTTTGCAGGTTTTGTTGTGAGGATCTCAATTGGTAAGATACTTAATTCAAGTGTCTGCCACTTAGTAGGTACTTCTTATCTGTCCTTCCTAGCTACATGATTGGTCAGTTTTATTTATTTCCATTAAACATGACAAAATTGCCCCAGAACGGAGTTACAGAGTGGGCAAAGGCTCTATATGCCTTCCTTCAAGCAGTATTCTGAAGGGCTCTGGACAAATTAGTGTGGCTGCCTGGAAAGCCTCAGAATCCACCAGAAACAAAGGTCCTGCAGTTATGACAGATTTCCCAAGATGCCCCATTGCCACCCCTCTGCTGACCAGTGAGCTCCCCCACAGAAGCAAGAAGAGCCTTGATCACTCAAGCTAAAGAACTCCAGTGTCCTGACTGAATGTCCTCTCTGTGCTATAGTCAGGTAAATCTCCTTTTACCTGGTGGGATGACCTAGTAGGGTCAAACTGTTGCTGACCATCTAAATTAAGCATTGCCTGGGGTCAATTCCATCCATTAAACTCTTCCAGGTCAAACCAGGACCTGCTGAAGGCTATAGCAGGGTCACAATTTCCAAGAAATTGTCCCAAGTACCAAGACAGACTAAAGTGTCTCTTTTCATCCTTCCTTTCTTCTTGCTGTTCTCATGATCTCTGCCAGTGCCTGGAGCTCTGCAAGGGGTAACCCAAATAACACCACCAGGAAACCAGGTTCAATAGTAACAGGGCATGTCTTGCTGGTGTCCAGGAACCAAGGAGGTAAGGAGGAGAATGGCAGGAGATGCTTTGAAACAGCAGAGATCAGTCCCTGTGCCAGGAGAGGTCTTCTTAGAGACATCAGGGCCCTGAACACCTTCAGGACTAGTTTCTGCCCTGGGGACAAGGCTGCAAAGGACAAGAACTGGGGAAGCCATCAGAGCTCTGCTCCAGGTCTGTCCTGACAAGGGTGAAGGGTGAAGGGCTTTCCTGGATGACCAGATGCTCCAAAATGAGAGCCTGGCTACCAGAGAGGAAGGAGGGGTGTGTGTGTGTGTGTGTGTGTGTGTGTGTGTGTGTGTGTGTGTGTGCCATGCTAGGCAGGCATTCAGAGAGCACAGACATACATATAGAGTAATGAGTGCGGTCATCCTTGTCAGTCACTTGGAAAGAAAAGAAGCTTAAAAACACAGGGAGGACACAGTTCTGGGTGGCTGGGTCTCACTGTTCAGACACCTCCTGTGAGGGGAAACACAGGAGGAGGAGGAGGAGGGCAGTGTTGTTCATATTGTGTTCAAGCTAATACTGACTTTGTTAAAGGCACAACCCCCAAGTAAGGCAGTGCCAGCTTCACCACCCTCCATGTCTAGGGACACTTGGGATTGATAACATGGGTCAGGTCTGGATGGACGGCACTCACCCGAGCAGGTCTCAGGCTCCCAGGGCCCATTCCCTCTGGCTCCAGGCTCCCTCCTGTACACAGAAAAGTAACCCAGGTGACTCCATGTTGTCAAGTTCCTCCAATTGGTCCCCTGCTCTATCTATCTCAGAGTCCTGCTGCTCCCCAACCTTTATACCTCTACAAGGGGAACAACTACCAAAGGTCTGACTAATTGTGGTCATAGCCAACCAAGGGCAGTTTTTAATTCTTTGCTTTTCAGAGCACTGTGAGACCAGGAGCCACCTGGAAAGTCCTGACAAAATGCACTCTGGGATTGATCTCTGAGGACTGTGAAAGAGGAGGACTAGGGAAGTTGGAGGTCTGAGGAGGGAGTTGGAGCAGGGGGAGGGTCTGAGAGGTGAGACAGACCAATACAGGTCACAGCAGGGAGGTCAGAGCCACTAGACCAAGACAGCTGAGCCTGGGAAAGCGGGAAGCCTGTGTCCCGAGGTCCACCTAGGAGCTGGGGAAGACTTGGAGGCCACTCTCGGGGAGCCTGACTGGGAGTCCCTAAAGGGAAAGTGCAGAAGGGAGCGGCAAGCCTGCGACCTAGGACCAAGAGGCACGGATTCAGTTAAGGGGGAGTAGAAAAGAGCTTTGGTCACTGCTCCCAGGTGGGCTCCTGGGGGTAGGAAGACAGGCTACTTAAAGGGACTGGGTCTGAAGGAGAATCTGAATCTCTAAGCAAGAGGTGGGGCTAGGGAGACGGGACCCCTGGGTCTGATAAGAAGGCTGAAATCAGGGCTCCCAGATGCCTAGGGACAAAGTCTGAAGTCTGGGAAGGAAATCTGGGCAGGGGGAGCCGCGAAGTTGGGGTGCAGATCCAGCAGCTAGGCTTAAGGGGGTGCTTCCGGTAGACCTGGAAGACACTTTCCATGAGATCAGAGGAGAGGGAGGAGACCCAGCACCCAGGGTAGCCCGCGGAGGCCAGCAAGTGTGGGGGACGCTGGCTCCGACCTACCTGGGAGCTGCAAGCACAGTTCTGGCTTCCGGAAGACAAAGCGATCGGAGCTCCCCGGGTAAAGGAGAGAGCCCGGAGCTCCCCGGGAAGGGAGGACTACCTGCGGGGGCAGGCAGCCAAATCGCAGCTCCAGGTCTTCCGACTTCCAGCCAACCACTTCTGGGAGGGTCTTTCTGATCCTCAGAGTCCCGCCCTGTCCGTCCCACAGTAAGATGGAGCCTTCTCCTCCACTCCCGCGCTGAGCTAAGGCTGCAGGCCCCTCCCCCGGCCAATTGTCTGTTCCGCCCCCAACCCCTCACAGGCCCCCCCATCCCTCCACCACCCCCTTTCCCGATCTCCTTCCCCCTCTCCGGTTGGCTTCTTTAAGTCCTGCTTGGAGCTCCCTCCACAATTCTTCGTGGATCACAGGCTCATCAAAAAATTGGGGTTTTTGCACGTAGCCAACTGTGACATCCTGTTTTCCCACTTTTATCTTTTAATCTTTCTTGTCACCATACTATCTTTTTATGTCTGCTTCTTTTGTGTGTGTGTGTGTGTGTGTGTGTGTGTGTATCTGTGTGTGTGTGTGTGTGTGTGTATTTTTCCTTTCTATTTCTTGACTTCTAAAATTCATATTAAATTTGGTTGTGCTCCTGGGCTAGGAGAACACTTTCCCAAGTTTCTCACCTTGGAGTTTGAGGTCTGGCTGCTGGCCTGTGGGGACTATGGGCTCTCAGTCCTGCTTTGCTGGGGTGCAGCCTGCTCCTTCCTGGCCTGGGGGCCACCTGTGCTGGACTTTATTCTCCCTTGCCCTCAGTGAGACAGGTCTTTCCTGCTGAACTTCTGGGCTGGAAAAATGTTTCATCTTGTCCTTTTGTTCGGTCTTCCTTCCTGGAATTCATTTTGAACCTTATTTTATACTTGGAGGCGAATCTGGTAGCATTCCTGCCGTGCTCCGCCATGTTGGCTCCCCCATGCTGGTTTTTCTTCTGAGAGGGGAGCAAGCATTCTGGAGCACACAATGGCAGGGGAGGACAGAGGAAGAACAGGACACAGGAGAGGTTTGGTCAGCATCAAGGAAGTGAGGAAGTCAGTAGAGAAGGAGGGCATGAAAGTTTGACCATTAGTGATCAGAGTTTCAGGAAAACTAGTGAGAATAGAATATGAGGGGATGGGAATCAGTTCCAAAAATCAGCATTGGGGGAGGAAATGATCATTGAGGGAGGCAGATCATTATTGCTCAGTGCCCTCCATCGAAGTCCAGCTGGGTAGCAGATGATAGGAAGTATCAGGGGGTCTGCTCCCCAGCAGGCAAGGTTATAATGTGTGGAGGAGGAGAATATGTAGGATCCAGTATTCCCCTCCCAAGGGAATTTGGAGGCTCCCCCAATCCAAGGAGCAGCTCTCTACCAAGGGTGTGTATTGATCCTGAAAAAGGATTTTTAAAGGTCCTTTAATAAATATATGGGTTGGGGCAGCTAGTTGATGTAATAGATAGAGCGCCAGCCCTGAAGTCAGGAGGAACTAAGTTCAAATGTAGCCTCAGATACTTAACTCTTCCTAGTTGTGTGACCCTAGGTAAGTCATTTAACTCCAATTCCCTCAGCAAAATAAATAAATAAATAATATAAAATAATAATCTGGTATGAATGCCAGATAATTAAGTGAATGGCCAGATAGACCCTAAATAAGTCCTGTGCTAATTATAGAAATAGGTCAGAGGGAATTTGAGAGCCTCTTTTCATACATTAATGCAGTTTTGGCTAAAGTTTTGATTTACTGCTCAAGTCTGAACCTCCTTCTAGAACCTGTATGCAAGACTTGTGTTCTTGGACACTGACCTGAACAACCAAAGCCGTGTACTCATCGCTGTTACATCCTTGCTATGACTTTCACTGATAGGGACCCCACAACAGTGTGTCATGATCCATTAAATAAGTTCCTAGTCACACACAAGGTGATTTTCTGGACCGTGTCCTTGAATGAGCTTTCACCTTCTGAGTGTGGCTTCCATCCTCTTGGCAAGGCTTTCAGCAATTGGGACCCACAGCAAGTGAGAAGGAAGGCAGGAAAGCTGCTA
The DNA here is from genome assembly GCA_023553655.1 of Myrmecobius fasciatus. Classification (NCBI taxonomy): domain Eukaryota; kingdom Metazoa; phylum Chordata; class Mammalia; order Dasyuromorphia; family Myrmecobiidae; genus Myrmecobius; species Myrmecobius fasciatus. The sequence goes on from JAJPUD010005170.1 coordinate 101,062, forward strand.
GAGAAGGACCAAAGAAGAGGCTGGCAGCTTAGTAGTCACAGGGTGGCTGCTTGGCTCTCGTGCTGGAGGCAGCCCTAGGTGATGGAGTCAGGTTACGTGGCTGGGCAGATGCAAAGAGCAGTTTTTAGTTGTTCAATGCCAACATACCGGGAGGGATCCAGGAGAGATGTGGGCTGGGTGCTCGGTCCTGGGCTGTTATTTTTTTGCCAATGGCCTGAACATGAAAACAAAGAGAACTACATGTAGCCAACTTTGACAGCCTGTTTAATGTTGGCACAAAGTGGAATGGGTCACTTTGATAGGTGATGGGTCTCCCAACCTTTGAAGCCTCCATGCATTGCCAAAGAGAAGCAAAGGAAAATCGCCTGGCCGGCCCAGAGAATTTCAGACCATTAACAGCACTGGGGATGGTAAAATGATGGCAGGAGAGCTGGATAATAATTGCATTGTTAGCCACTTACTAATAAGGAAGGTTAAGTGAGTTATCCAGACACACATCTAGTAAATGTCTGAGGCTGAATTTGAATTCAGTTCTTTGTGACTCCAGCTCCAGAAGGGTGCCTCCTCAGTGGATTTAAATAGATCATTTTCTGATTGTAGACTTCAGGTTCCAGGCAGAAAATCGAGGTAGAAATGCCTAACAAATAGTTCAATTGAAGTGAAGGAGCTCAGGAAAAGGGGGAAGTTAGAAATCTCGGTTTTAGAATTAACCTTCAAAGCTGAGAGAGTGAATAAACCCTGTGGGAGGAGAGGGGACATTGAGAGAAGCAGACTTAGAATTGACCTAATGGATACTGAAGTCCAGTAGGAAAGGAATCACTGAGCTATGATGTCAAGAGGATGTAGACATGGGAGATCATTTTAGTGGAGCTGAGACTCCCAGCCAGCAATCCAGGATGCTGAAAGTGACTTCAGGAAGCCACCTCAAATGGACAAAGCCCACTTGTGGAGTTCTCCTGGACCAGCACTTAGTAGCTAACACTGAGCCAAGAACATGGTGGTCTCTTTACCCCAGAAAAACAGGAAGATGCAAGCCCCCTCAAGCTTTGAGGTTTTTCTTGAGTTGGTATAGCTTCTCTGGAAAGGAAGAAACCATAATCTGTAGAAATGGGAGTAAGTTGAGTCTAAGCCATTCAGGGAAGGAGTGTTGTTGAGTCATTCTCCCCCTATACTTCTTAAATACCATTGGGGGAAAAAAAGGTATTTACCTATCAGGTAAGAATCAAACTGGATTGGGGAATAATTAACGAGGCAGTGGATGTGTAACTATTAGGATAATGGTGAATTTTGCCACAGTATCAGTAAGACAGACTTGATTCCAAAATATGCTTAAAATTTAATGAGGATGAACTATTTAGTAATGTCAGAATAAGAAATCAAAACAGAACTGGACCTACATCTGGCTACACTGGCCACTAAATTCAATCAGGTAAGGCTTTATAATTGATGCATGGAAGGGCAGCTAGGTGGTGTAGTAGATAAAGCACCAGCCCTTAAGTCGGGAGAACCAGAGTTCAAATTTGACTTCAGACACTTAATACTTCCTGGCTGTGTGACCCTTATCAAACCACTTAAGCTCAATTGCCTCAGGAACAAAATAAATAAATTGATGCATGGAGAGATTTTGTATGCAACATAATTTATAACTATTCAATTGAATTGATTTAATTTGACTGTCAGTGATTTGATTATATTAAAAATCTATGATATAATTTATTATCTTCTCTCTTTTTTTGGCATTTAGGATTGCGGAAAATGCTCATGTATGAATTGTTGCTAACATTTCCCTTCAAAGGGCCCCACATGTGCAAGAATGTTTGTGGCAGCCCTTTTTGTAGTGGCTAGAAACTGGAAACTCAATAAAAAAATGCTCATCAATTGGAGAATGGCTGAATAAATTATGGTCTATGAATGTTATGGAATATTATTGTTCTGTAACAAACGACCAGCAGGATGATTTCAGAGAGGCCTGGAGAGACTTGCATGAACTGATGCTGAGTGAAATCACCAGAACCAGGAGATCATTTTTCATGACAACAACAAGACTATATGACGATCAATTCTGATGGACATGGCTTCAAATCAGTTCCAGTTGTTCAGTGAAGAGAGCCATATAGACCCAGAGAAAGGGATGTGAAATGTGGACCACAACATAACGTTTTCATGCTCTCTACTGATGTTTGCTTGCATTGTATTTCCTTTCTCTGATTTTTCTTTCTTGTAGATACAATTGTAGATATTGTAGATATGTATACATATATTCGACTTGTCAAGTATTTTAACATAATTAATATGTAGTGGATATCCTGTCATCTAGGGGAGAGGTGGAGAGTAGGGGGGAAAATTTGTAACAGAAAGCTTTGTAAGGGTTAATGTTGAAGAATTACCCATACATATGTTTTGCAAATAAAAAGTTTTAATTAAAAAAAAAAAACATTTCCTTTCCTTTCATTAGCCATCCTTCTTCCCTTTGTTTTCCCCTTTTCCTTCCTTCCTCCCTATAGGTTAAGATACATTTCTCTATCAACCTATGTGTGTAGGTCATTCTCTCTTCAAACTAAATCTAATGAGATTTTAACAATGCTCATTCCCCCTCCTTTCCATCCCTCTACTATAACAGGTCTTTTGCTCCTCTTCATGGGTTATAATTTACTCCATTTAACCTGCCCTTTTCTGTCCTCCCCATACAATCCTTTTAGTGCCCCTCAATTTCTTTTTTATATCATCCTATCAGACTCCACTTCGATTCACCTTTTCTGGCTACAAATGCTCCTTCTAACTATCCTAATTCTCAAGAGTTATGCGGTACAAGTATCATTTTCACCTGTAGCAATCTTAACAGTTTAACTTTTAAATAACATTTATTTCTTTCTCCTTTATCTTTTCTTAATTAAAAGCTTTTTATTTACAGAATATATGAGTGATTTTTCCACATTGATTTTTGCAAAACTTTTTTTTTGTTCCAAGTTTTTCCCCTCCTCCCCACCCCCCTACCCCTAGATGACAGGTAATCTAATACATGCTAAATATGTTAAATTATATGACAAATCCAATATATGTATACATATCTATACAGTTATCTTACTGCACAAGAACCATCAGATCTAGAAAGAGAAGGAAAAAAAAACAACCTAAGAAGGAAAACAAAATGCATGGAAATATTCACAGAAAGCATTAAAATGCTGTGTGGTGGTCCACACTCAGTTGCCTCAGGCCTCTCTCTGGATGTATATGACTATCTTCATCACTGAATAATAGGAACTGGTTTGAATCACATCATTGTTGAAGAGAACCATGTCCATCAGAACTGATCATAACTGATAATCTTCTAGTTCTGCTGATTTCACTCAGCATCAGTTCATACAAGTCTCTCCAGGCCTCTCTGAAATCATCCTACTCGTTGTTTCTTACAGAACAATAATATACCATAACATTCAATGTTCAGCCACTCTCCAATTGATGGGCATCCTTTCAGTTTCCAGTTTGTAGCCACTACAAAAAGGGCTGCCACAAACATTCTTGCACAGGTGGGGCCCTTTCCTTCCTCTAAGATCTCTTTGGAATATGGGCCCAGTAGAAACACTGCTGGGTCAAAGGGGATGCACAGTTTGATAACTTTTTGAGCATAGTTCCAGATTACTCTCCAGAATGGTTGGATCCGTTCACAGTTCCACCAACAATGCATCAGTGTCCCAGTTTTCCCACATCCCCTCCAACATTCGTCATTATCTTTTCCTGTCATTTTAGCCAATCTGACAGGTGTGTAGTGGTATCTCAGAGCTCCTTTATCTTTTCATGTTTCTCTTGGGTTTTCTATTTGAAAATGAAATTTTCTGGTCAGCTCTGCTTTTTTAATCTGAAATGATTGAAAATGCTATATTCCATTGAATATCCATCTTTGCCCCTGAAAGATATTGCTCAGTTTTTCTGGGTAGTTGATTCTTAGTTGTAACCCAAGCTCCTTTGCCTTCCAGAATATCATAATACAGATCCTCCAATTCTTTAATGTGGAAGCTGTTAATCCTGGGTAATCTTGACTGTAGGTCCTCAATATTTGCTTTGTTTCTTCCTGTCTGCTTGCAGTATTTTCTACTTGATCTAATAATTCTGGAATTTAGCTACAATATTCCATGGAATTTTCATTGTGGGGTCTCTTCCAGGAGGTGGTCAATGGATTCTTTCAATGACTAATTTTACCCTCTAGTTCTACATTAGCAGGGCAGTTTTCCTTGATGATTTCTAGAAAGTTGTCCATGCTCTTTTGTGATCATGGCTTTCAGGCAGTCCAATAATTCTTAAATTGTTTCTCCTGGATCTATATTCCAAGTTGTAGTTGTTTTTACGAGGTATTTTACATTAAAAAAATGTTTCCTTCTTGATGTCTCATTAAGTCATTTGCTTCCCCTTGTTCAATTTTAATTCTTGTTGATTTTTTTTTTTTGGATTAGCTTTTTTTGTTTGTTTTACTTGGCTAATTTTATTTTTAAAGGATTTGTTTTAGTCAATGGATTTCCCCACCCCTATTTTGCCAATTCTTATTTTTAAGCAGTTGTTTTCTCCAGTATATTTCTTTTCCTTTTTGCCAAATCTATTTTTTGAAGGTTCTCTTCAATATATTTTTGTCCTTCTTTTTCCAAGCTTACTCCCCACCCCCTTAATTCTTCTATACAGTTCTCATGTCTTTCCCCCATTTTTTCTACTTCTTTTGCTTCATGTCAAAAATAATGTTTGAGGTCTTCCAAGAGAACTGTTTGAGCTTGGGACCACTTTATATTCCCCCTTGAAGATTTACATGTGTGTATTTTGCCACTACTGTCTTTTTCTGAGTTAGGGATCTGTTCTTTCTTGTCACCAGAGTAGCTTTCTACAGTCAAGTTCTTTTTGCTTTTTGGTTCATTTAAAAAAGTTGAGCTCTGATCCTGGGGCACAGGGGAGATTTTCCCAAACTTCTTTTGCAGGGTGACAGTGTCCTCTTACAGGCCAACAGGGGCCCTTCACTGACTTACCTCACTGGTGCCAAAAGTACTGGTAGCTTTCCCACTGCACTGGGCAGATCTGCCTTTTGCCCTGGGTTTCAGATGATCAGGATTTGCTTTTTGCACTAGGACTGCAGGTCTCATAATTTGCCTTCTTAACCGTTGGTAAGTTACCTCAGTTGCTGATCTTTGCCACAGCTAAGAGCCTTTGGCTAGTTTTCCAGCCCTCTACCTGTGCTCCCCCCTTGGCCCAAGGTAGACAGACCGTTCCTGAAGTCCTTCTATGTTATCTTAAGTGGGAACATTGCTTTACTCTGAGTTTTTGTAGGTTCTATCACTCCAGACTTCATCTAGAGACTTATTTTTTTGTTGTTTCTGTGAGAATCTAGGGAGAGCTCAGACACTTTCCTGGCTTCTCTTCTCCTTGATAGCTCTATGTCTGATCACTTTCAATTTTATTTTATTCTGTTACATTACTGGAGGTCATATGCAGAATACCAACTTTTTTTTTTCAGATGTACCTGAGATATAAGCAATTTCATTACTTTTTTGAGATAGCCTTTACCTGCTCAGAGTTATAAATATGCTTTGTTTATCTTCTGTATGTTTCCCAGTGGGTGGAAGTGTTCCCCTATCATACTGCCACTGCCTCTGGGTAGCAAAAATCTTCTGACAAAAAAGTGACTCTATTATGGGGGTTCATAAATACATTGTGTTAGAGGTATACATTTCACAGGAGCATCCTTAGCTAAGCTGCTTTCATCCTGGCAAATCCTCTCAGATGTCTCTTTTCCCAGGGAACTGCTCCACTGAAGTTCCTCTCCGCCTAAAGTTGTCCCTCCATTGGCAAGAAGCTTGCTTTCCTGCCCATTGTGGCCCTGTTGGCATCACTTGACTTCCTGACCTGTACTGCAGCCCCGTTTGATGTGCTGGGCCCCTCTGTTAGGATCCTCTCGGCAGAACTAGCCATGGACTAGCTGCCAAAGGCAGGTTGACTCACTTGCCCCCATGGTACTGCAAAATCAAAGGGTGCTGGACATCCTAATGCTGAGGTGGGAGGGAGGGCTTGTGCCACCGTTGGGGAGAAGTGTTGTTGTATGTTGAGAATTCGTCTCCAATAGAGGAAGACCTTGGTGGTCTAAACAAACAAGTGGAGGATTTATAGAAAAGGAGTCAGAGCATTCTGAAAATGTCTCTCCCTCACCTTCCTGGGATCTACACTCCTGGCCACCTGGCCACCTTGCCATCATTTTCATCCTTTCCTTCCCGGGCTGATGCTTCCTTGCCTTATTTGCTTTGCTGTCTACCTTGGCACACACTTTGTAACTCACTTCTTTTTTTTTTTTCCCCACAGTTAGAATTAATGCATGGTGCAAATCCTGATCCACCTTTTAGAATTTTGAAAATCACATTTAATGACATTTATCTTAGAAAGAAAAACCTACAAACTTTTAGAATTCTTTGAGTATTTGAATATTCCTACTAAATACTTACTGTCAAAGACCCAAGAAATCTGAGAAACTATTAGAAGTGACATTAACTCCAATCCAGGTGAGACGTCAAAATAGTATAAGGAAAGAAATGAACTCACTTATTCTCACATAAAATCAAAATCATGTCTCAGAAGAATATTCCTGATCAGTCTTCAAAATCATCCTGACCTTTGATTGAAAGAGAAAGTGAAAAATATTATGATGATTTTCATATTAATAGATATGATATGTGCAATGAACATGCTACTTATTTAGATTCCTCAAAGTTGTCTTGGGAGTCAGAAAGTCACAATTCAGTTTAAGACTATCAATCATTCTCACAGTGACTGTATTCTTGTTGAGGGGGCCAGTTTTGAATAAATCCATGTACAGGAAGAGTTCAGCTGGTATTAATTGAGACCAGCTCTCTGTAAGGGCAAACAATTCAAAGTATCAGCTCACCACCTCCCCTAACAGTGAATGAAAGACATACTCAAGAGAAATTGCGGATAATCTTGATGGAGAATGCATGTGACAGGAACAAGGCAGCACATCTATGCTATTTACAACTGTTTTTGACAAATACCTTGTTTTTAGTAGTTACTGTTATTTATGACCATGTTATGATAGATACCTTGTAATTAATGGTTACTGTTATTTGTGACCCTGTTATAATAGATACCTTGTTGCTCCTTAAGGTCAACTGAAATGTTGAAGTATGGCTTAAGCATCAACCCTGTAATGTACATAGTGTCAACTAGACTCAGCTGTTGTGATGCAACACTAGGGTAAAGAGTGTATCAATTCAAAAAAAAAAGAGTGTATCAACTCTGGCTCTCAGAAAATAAACAAAAATTGAGAAACAAATTTTCCACCTGACTCATGGGTATTTACACTTACTCACACTTTTGGTATTCACTGGAGCTGAACACGTACAACTGACCAGGATTCTTATGGGGCAGGGGAGATGGGGACCTGGCACTCCAGCCTGCAGAGATCAGTCATGCTGGAGCTGGGGAGGGGGGGGAATTGCCTCATCTGGGGGAACCAGCACCTGGAGGAGTAGGAGAGTGTAGTGGGAGAGTTTTGAATAATTCCATGGCCAGGAAGAGTTCAGTTCAGATATTAGTTGAGACCTGCTCTCTGTAAGATCTCATAGCATTGGCTCACCACCTCCCCTAACAACCAATGAAAGCCTTACCCCTTTAGAAGTTCATAAGCTCCCTGAAGAATTGAAACAATGATCTGAAGAATTTCACCCCAAAATGTGTCAGTGTTGTATTAAGTAGTAAAATGTCCTCTGGGACAACAATTATGTGCAAATATCCACCTTAACAATTCTCTTCCTCAGGGACTTCAAATGGTCATGATCAGGAACACGCATCTTTTGGGGTTTATGGGGAGCTTCCTTCAAACTCTGACAGCTTCTAAGTGCAACAGATTCTTCAGATTCTCAACTTGACTACAAACTCTTCCAAGAATTCCAGGAACATTAATGAACAAAGGGCCCCAGGCCTGCAAAGATCCTCAGTGGCTCTCTCCCTCATTGGAAATACAATCAACTTGGAATATAGATGTAGGAGGAACAATTTAAGAATTATTGGACTACCTGAAAACCATGATCAAAAAAGAGCATGGACAACTTGCTAGAAATCATCAAGGAAAACTGCCCTGCTATTGTAGAACTAAAGGGTAAAATAGTCATTGAAAGAATCCACTAATCACCTCCTGAAAGAGACCCCAAAATGAAAACTCCAAGAAATATTGTAGCTAAATTCCAAAATGATTAGGTCACGAGGAAAATTCTACAAGCAGCCAGAAAGAAACAATTTAAATGTTGAGGAGCTACAATCAGGATTAACCAGGGTTTAGCAGCTTCCACATTAAAGGATGGATGACCTGGATTATGATATTCTGGAAGGCAAAGGAGCTTGGACCATAATCAAAAATCAACTACCCATTAAAACTGAGCATTATCTTTCAGGGGAAAAGATGAATATTCAATGAAATAGGATGTTTTCAATCACTTCTGACAAAAAGACCAGAGCTGTACAGAAAATTTGACCTTGAAATACAAGACTCAAGAGAAGCATAAAATGACAAACAGGAAAGAAAACAAAATGTTATTTAATGGTTAAACTGTTTGCATTCCTACACGGGAAAATAATATTTGGAACTTGGAACTCTTGAGAATTAGGGTAGTTAAAAGGAGCATTTGTAGCCAGAAAGGATGGGTCTAAATTGAGTTTGAAGTGATGATGTAAAAAAGAAATTGATGGGCAGAAAAAGGATTATGTGGGGAGAATAGGAAAGGAGATATTAAATGGAGTAAAGGGGCACAGAAGACCTGTTATAGTAGAGGGATAGAAGGGAGGGGAAGAACATTGTTAAAATCTCATTGGATTTGGTTTGAAGAGAGAATAATATACACATTTGGATTGGTAGAGAAATTAATCTTACCCTTTATCCTCTCATTATTTATTCACCAATCTACTTTGATTCTCACCTGATAAGTGAATATCTTTTTTTCCAAAGGTATATAAGGGGTATAGGGGGAATGACTCATCCACACTCATACCTTGCACAGTCTAGACTCATTAGCTCCACTTCTGCACCTTATGGTTTCTTCCTTTCCAGAGAAGGTGTAACAACTCAAGAAATAAGTCCAAAGAAGGGAGGGAGCTTACTTCTTCCTGTCTTTCAAGGGTAAAGAGATCACCATGTTCCTGGCTCAGTGTTAGCTACTAAGTGCTGGTCAAAGAGAACTCCTCAACTCCACAAGTGGGCTTCGTCCATTTGAGGTGGCTTCCTGAAGTCACTTTCAGGACCCCAGATTGCTGGCTGGTTTTCTCAGCTCCACTAAAATGATCTCCCATGTCCATATCCAGTTGACAGCACAGCTCTCTCAAAATGCTGGTAATGGTCTGACCATTCTCTGGGCACCCAGATGCTTTTCCTTTGCTTCTCATTGGCAATACATGGAGGCCTCAAAGGTTGGGGTACTCACTACTTATCAAGGTGACCCATTCCACTTTGGGCCAGCTTTACTTATTAGAATGTCTTTCTTGACATCCTGCCTAGATCTGCCTCTTTGTCCCTTCCACTCCTGGCTCCCAGCTCTGCCCTCTGAGACTGAGCAGGACAAGGCTGCTCACATATCTGGGACTCTAGTCTCTTCACACTCCTTCAAATACTTCTCTGTACATGCTACAATGTATGGAGACTTTCTTCAATGTTGGTGCCCAGAATTGGGTACAATAAAGCAGATGATGTTTGACAAGAGCTCAGTGGGATCATCCCCTGTCTGTTTCTGCCTCTATTCACGCCTCCCAAGATGATACTAAACTGACTACTGCATCTCAGTGCTGATTCATGCTAAACTTGTAGCTGGCCCATTCAAACCCCCAAATCCTTTTGTTTAGAACAACTTACACTATTGCCTATCTCCTGCCCAGGAATACATTTGTGTGAACCTTTACAAAATTAAATTCATCTTTTTTTTTCTTTTTTCTTTTTTTTTATTCTTTTTTTTTTTTTCAATTGACAGGTATTTATTTTTTCTCCCTTCCATTCCTCACCCAATGGAGAAAGGAAAGGAAAAGCAAACTCTTGGAACAACTATGGAGACTCAAACAAAAGAAACTCTCATATCAGCCATGTTTTAAAATTGAGGGTTCATTCTGTATCATCCTTGCTCCCCTAGAATCCTTTAACATTTATTGCAGTGATCAAATCTCTTTCCTCTTTCAAACTTGTTTGTCTTTTAGATATTTTTTATTATTGTATAAATGGTCTTTCTGGGTTTATTCAATTCTCTTATATCAGTTCATAAAAGTCTCTCCAGTACACATTGAATTTCATCTTATGATATTCAGCCTAGGTCTCTTCTCTGTCAGGATTCTTTATAATCCTGACTCTCTCATCCAATTATTCACTTTCTCTCCCAGCTTTGCTTTGTCAGAAAAATCATTGAGTGGGCGCTCTTTCTCTTCATGCTGAAGTCATTGGCAAAATATTAAACAGCCCAAGACTGAGCACCCAGCCCACATCTCTCCTCGAGAACCCTTGGTATGTTGGCATTGAACAATTAAAAACTGCTCTTTGCATCTGCCCAGCCACGTAATCCTGACTCCATCACCTAGGGCTGCCTCCAGCACTAGAGCCAAGCAGCCACCCTGTGACTATCTCCAGCCACCAAGCTGCCAGCCTCTCTCTTTGGTCCTTCTCTAGCAGCTTCTCACTGCTAGACTTGGGTCTTTCCCACTTGGCATGGGTCCCAATTGCTGAAAGCCTTGCCAAAAGGATGGAAGCCACAGGAAGAGAGTGAAATCTCATTGAAGGACATGGTCCAGAAAATCACCTTGTGTGTGTCTAGAAACTTATTCCACTGACTAGGGCACAGCCTTGGGGGGTCCCTATCAGTGAAAGCCCTAGCAAAGAGGTAACAGTCTTAGCAGGGACATAGTGACTAGTACATGGCCTTGCTTGTTCAGGCCGGTATCCTAGAACACAAGCCTTGCTCACAGGTTCTAGAAGAAGGCTCAGTCCTGAGCAGTAAATGAGAACTTTAGCCAAAACTGCATTAATATATGCAAAGAGGCTCTCCAACTCCTCCCTCTGTGAGATTTCTATAATTATCATGGGACTTATTCAGGGTCTTTCTGGCCATTCACTGAATTATCTGGTGGTCACCGCACACTGTGTCCCTATGAAAGTAACCCATATAATCATTAAAGGACTTTTATAATCATAATAGAGCTCCTAACCTCTTTTTCAGGATCAATAAGCCCCCTTGGTGTAGGACTGCCCTTTGGTTTGAGAGAGGCTCTAAATTTCCTTGGGAGGGGATTACTGGACCCTACATGTTCCCCTCCTCCACAGATTATAACCTTGCCTGCTGGGGAGCAGGCCCCCTCATACTTCCTACTATCTGCTACCTGGCTGGACTTGTTTGGAGAGTACTCAGCAGTAAAGATCTAGCTTCCTCAATGATCGTTTCTCCCCCCAGGGCTGCTTCTTGGAGCTGATTCCCACCCCCTCATGCTCTATTTTCACCCATTATTCTGAAACTCTGATCACTAATGGTCAGACTTTCATTCCCTCCTTCTCTACTGACTTTCTCACTTCCTTTATGCTCTCCAATATTCTCTTCTTCCTCTGTCCTCCCCTCCCATTGTGTGCTCCAGAATGCTTGCTCCCCTCTCAAAAGAAAAACCAGCATGATGGAGTCAACATAGCAGAGCATGGCAGGAACTCCAGCTGACTCACCTCCGGTTAGAAAATAATGCTGGAAATTTCGTGGAGGGAGAACCAACACAAGGACAAGGTGAAACATTTTTCCAGGCCAGAAGTTCAGCAGGAAAGATCTGTCTCACTGAGGGCAAGGGAGAGTCCAGTACAACATAGGTAGCCCCCAGGCCAGGAAGGAGCAGGCTGCACCCCAGCAAAGCAGGACTGAGAGACCCCCACAAATCAGCAGCCAGATCCCAAACCCCAAGGCAAGAAGCTTGGTAAGTGTCCCCCTAGCTCAGGATCACAACCAAACTTAATATGAATTTTAAAAGTCAAGAAAAAGAGTGGAAACCCGCAGACACACACACAAAGTAGTAAACCATAAAAAGATAGTAAAATGACAAGAAAGATTAAAAGATAAAGTGGGAAAACAGGACGTCACAGTTGGCTACGTGTAAAAACCCAAATGTGGATGAGTCTGTGACCCAGGAAGAACTATGGAGGGAGCTCCATGGAGGGAGCTCCATGGAGGATTAGAAGAAACAAATCTGGCAGGGGGAGAGTAAACTGGGAAAGAGGACAGTGGCGGGAATGGGAGGGCCTGGGAGGAGTTAGGAGTGGAAGAGACCATTGGGCCGGGGGCGGGACTTGTAGCCCCGGCCTTGCCGGGGAGCCGAGGAGAAGGCTGCATCCTCCTAAGCGATGGACTAGGCCGGCCTCTGAGGACCAGGAAGACCATCCCAGAGAGGGTTCTGGGAAGCCGGAAGTCTTGGAACTGCCATCTGGCTGGCAGCCCCTAGGATCGGCCTCCCTTCCTGGGGATCTCCGATCGCTTTGACTTCCGGAAGCCAGAACTGTGCTTGCAGCTCCCAGGTAGGTCGGAGCCAGCGTCCTCCACACTTGCTGCCTTCCACAGGCTGTCCCGGCCACTGGGTCTCCTCCTCCTCCTCCTCTTTCTCCTTGTCGGACCTCGTGGAGAGGGTCCTCCAGGTGTACGGGGAGCACTCCGTAAGCCTTGCTGTTAGATGAGCTCCCCAACTTTGTGGCTCCCCCTGCCCAGATTTATCTCCCAGACTTCCAACTTTGTCGCTAGGCATCCGGGAGTCCTGATTTCACCCTTCTGATCAGGATCCAGGGGTCTCGTCGCCCTGCCCCACCTCTTGCTTAAAGATTTAGATCCCCCTTCAGACCCAGTCCCTTTAAGTATCCCGCCTTCCCACCCCCAGGAGCCAACAAGGGAGCAGTGATGAGCGCTCTTTCCTGCTCCCCCTTAACTGAACCCGTGGCTCTGGGTCCCAGGTCCCAGGCTTGGGGCTCCCTTCTGCACTTTCCCTTTAGGGTTCACCACAGCAGACTGCGCAGTGCTCCCCAGCTCCTAAATAGACCTCGGGACACAGGCTTCCTGCTTTCCCAGGCTCAGCTATCCCCCTCTAATGGCTCTGACCTCCCTGCTGTGACCTGTATTGGTCTGTCTCACCTCCCAGACCCTCCCCCTGCTCCCCAGACCTCTTCCTTCCCTAGTCCCTCCTCTTTCACAGCCCTCAAAGCTCAATCCCAGCCTGGATTTTGTCAGGACTTTCCAGGTGACTCCTGGGGGTCTCAGGTGCTCTGAAAAGTTAAGAATTAAAAACTGCCCTTGGTTGGCTGTGACGGAAATTAGTCAGATCTTTGGTAGTTGTTCCCTTTGTGGGGCCATAAAGGCTGGGAGCAGCAGGACTCTGAGATAGATAGAGACAGGGGACCAATTGGAGGAACTTGACAACATGGAGTCACTTTGGTTACTTTTCTCTGTACAGAAGGGAGCCTGGAGCCAGAGGAAATGGGCCCTGGGAGCCTGAGACCTGCTCGGGTGAGTGCCGTCCATCCAGACCTGACCCACAGCAGCAATCCCAAGTGTCCCTAGACATGAAGGGTGGTGTGTGAAGCTGGCACTGCCTTACTTGTGGGTTGTGCCTTCAACAAAATTGATATTAGCTTGAACACAGTAGGAACAACACGGCCCTTCTCCTCCTCCTCTTCTGTCTTTCCCCTAATTCATTGAGCCCTGGGTGTCTTGAACAATGAGACCCAGCCACCCACAAGTGTGTCCTCCCTGTGTTTTTAAGCTTCCGGTTCTGACAAGAATGACCTTCTCACTCATTACTCTTTATTCTTCAGGAGTCTGTTTCTGCTGTCTGAATGCCTGCCCAGCATGGCACACATGCACACACACACACACACACACACACACACACACACACACACACACAC
>JAJPUD010005170.1:115001-168234 GCA_023553655.1 Myrmecobius fasciatus
CACACACACACACACACACACACACACACACACACACACACACACACACACACACACACCCCCTCTCCCTCTTCTCTCTGGTAACCAGGCTCTCCATAACAACTGAAGGTCCAAGAAAGCCCTTCACCCTTCACCCTTGTCAGCACAAACCTGGAGCAAAGCTCTGATGGCTTCCCCAGTTCTTGTCCTTTGCAGCCTTGTCCCCAGGGCAGAAACTACTCCTGAGGATATTCAAGGCCCTGATGTCTCTAAGACCTCTCCTGGCACAGGGACTGATCTCTGCTGTTTCAAAGCATCTCCTGCCATTCTCCTCCTTGCCGCTGTGGTTCCTGGGCACCAGCACGGCATGCCCTGTAACTACTGAACCTGGTTTCCTGGTGGTGTTATTTGGGTTACCCTGGGCAGAGGGCCAGGCACTGGCAGAGACCATGAGAACAGCAGGGAGAAAGGAAGGATGAAAAGAGACACATTAGTCTGTCATGGTACTTGGGACAATTTCTTGGAAGTTGTGACCTTGCTATAGCCTTCAGCAGGTCCTGGTTTGATCCAGAAGAGTTTAAAGGATGGAATTGACCCCTGACAATGCTTAGCTTGCATGTTCAGCAACAGTCAGACCCTGCTGGATCATCCTACCAGTAAAAGGAGGTTTATCTGAGTATAGCACAGAGAGGGCATTCAGTCAGGACACTGGCGTTCTTTAGCTTGATAAGGCTCCTCTTGCTTCCATGGGAGAGCTGATGTGGTCAGCAGAGCAGGGAGTAATAATGGGGCATCTTGGGAAATCTATCATATCTGCAGGCCCCTGATTTCCCAGGGGTGGATTTTGAGGCCTTCCAGGCAGCCACATTAATTTGTCCCATCAGAATACTGCTTGAAGGAAGGCACATGGAGCCTTTGTCCACTCTGTAAGTCTGGTTCTGGGGCAACTTTGTCATGTTATAAATACACAAAACTGAGCTAACCATGTAGCAGGCGAAGGACAGAAGTTCAGGAGGTGGTGGCTGATAAACTCACTAGGGAAGATACTGAATCTTCAACTTAACTTCAAGCCTGGGCAAAGGAAGAAAACCAGCGTTTATTATGAAGTACCTTCATAATAGGGTAGACACTTGAGTTAAGCATCTCACCAATATCTCCTGGGATCCTCACTATAAAACCTCCAAGCCAGGTTTCATTTTCCCCATTTTATTGTTTTTGGTAGTCAGGAAAATCTGGGAGTTAAGTTAAGGGGGTGTTAACAGGAAGATATTGATGTATTTTATTTTTTTAATTCTAATTTTTTTTTACAACAAAAATTAGCCTTCTCTCTCCTCCTTTCTTCTACTCCCTCCAACTGGCAAAGTAAAAAGAAAAAAAAAAAAAAAGAAACCTAACCACCTTTCACAAGAAAGTCAAGCTAAACAAAATTTCTAAGAAATATTATATCTCAGTGTGTACTCTGAAGATCTCCTCTCTATCAAGACATAGAAGATGTGTCATCGTGAGTCCTCAGATCACTGCATTCATCAGCGTTCCTATATATGTACACACACGTACACACATATTCATATCAACCAAGAGATCTACCTCCTCAGTTTTTCACCTCCTCTCCCCTCACCCCACCGTCTCACTGAGAACACAAATAAAACCAAATCTGTTATCCACAATGTATAATTAATCTGAAAGGGGGAAAAAAAAGACTATGTCCTAAAAAATGTTTCTCAGTCTGTACCAGTCTTCCACCTGTAAGTTGTAGACAGCACGTTTCATTATTATTGCTCTGCTGGGCCTTGGTAAGCCTTTATGCTAAGCTGAGTTCAATGCCAGAGCCTTCCATTACATTTATGGAACTGATTTATTCACTCAATTCCCCATGAACAGGTAGGTAATCCCTCTGATTCACTTTACACCTCCAAAAAACTATATTCTTGTACATTCTTTCAATTTGTTTGGCTTAGAACTAATCCCTCCCTTAATTACTCTGACCTCTAATTTTCCCCTTTTAATCCTTCCCCTCCTTTTCCCTGGTGAGTAAGGTGTATTTCTGCATTCATCTCTATGTTGTGTGTATTCTTCCTTCCTAGGACTGGATGACTGAGATTCAGACATCAGATGTCCCCACCCACTCCTTCCTCCTTATTGGTACACATGTCTACTTGTGGACCCTCCTTACTTGAAACAACATTTCCCAGCCCTCCTTTCTCTCCACCCACCTTAGGGTTTTTCTTTCCAGTCTCTTCTGAAGATCTTTAAGACATAACAGAACCACTCCCAGCTTTACTGTACTTTGATTCCCTCTGGGAGCCCCAGTAGGGATCAGAGGGAACTCTTGTCATCTCACCATGATTGAATAACATGAGATTGTCCTTTTGAGTCCCTGAGACTAGTTCATCCTGAATTTCTTTTTTGTATTTCTCTTCCCTTGTGCTTAAACCTCTAAGGTTTTTTTTTTTTTCCATTTATGGTCTTTTCATTAGGAATGTTTAGAAGGACTTTCAAGAAAAGTCCTTTATCCCTGCAGATTATATTCAGTTTTGTTTCATGAGTGACTCTTGGCCATAAGATCATGTCCTTTGCCTTCTAGCCTGTCTTATTCTTAGTTCTCTGCTCCTTAATAGTTGTTCTATTGTGTCTGGTCCCAAGGGTGCTCCTTGGTACTTGAATTGAACTGGACTTTCTGACTGCTTGCAGGATTTTTCTCATTGACTGGGAAGCTCTGCATTTTGTCTATGATGTTTCTGGGAGTTTTCATTCAGAGATCTCTTTCAGGACATGATCTGTGGTTTGAGTTAGATACAGAGAATTCTGAGGTTTTCTCTTGGCCATCAGGAGCTCTATTCTCATGAAAGCTTACAGACTAGTCATGGGAGAGGCTAACTGGGTGGGATCATGGAACCCTAGAGAAAAGGAAAGATTCAGCAATCCATGGGAATGTCAAAAAGTGTAAAAGAGCAATAAATTCCTCAGTTGTTCAGAAGTGAAAAAATAGAAAAAAGAAAATGAAAGCTGAAATGTGGATTACAAATAGGCCATGAAGAGGTCCAGGCAGTTCCTAGTTAAAATAATCACGTCACAAATTCACCAAGACCATTCTCATTGCCAAAAGGTAGGTTTACTTAGGAGAAGAGATTAGAGATAAAATGAAGAGATAAAGTAAAAACTAGCAGGGGGAAATATAAAATAGTGCTGAAAGAGCAGTAGAGTTACCCAGGAAAATAATTTGGAAGGCTCTATTCAAGGAATATGCTGGATTTTTCCATTGAATAGCAGCCAAGAAACATAAAGGAGTTTAGCAAACTAACCAGAGTTAGCTGTAGTAAGGACAGTCACCATTAAATTGAAGGCACTGTGAGGAAGGAGGGAGAGAGTACTTCATAGTGGGTTTTGTCCTGAAAAGGACTTAGCAAAGCTCTTGGCCATGGGCACATCTTTGATAGATGAAATACAGAGATTTCCTGGGGATTTCTTAGGGCAGGAGGGGGGATGTACCAGGCAAGAATTTGGTAGCTCAGAGGGAAGGATCAAAGAAGAGACAGGGATGATCCTGGCAGACTGGGTCCCAGTCCTTAAACATGATAATCAGAATCTCAAAGGCTGATTACAGACACCAGAGCATTGAGGGATGACCATGGAGGCTGAGAAAATTCCATTCCCCCAAATTTTCTTTAGAATCTTTACATCACTTCTACTGAAGAAGAAACTTGCCATCATCCTTTTGCTCTCCACAAATCCACCTATCTCACAGATAAAACACAAACTCTTCCTGATTCTACAAGGAAATGAATTTCATAATAAGACATTTCTTAGCTTTATTCCAGCTGATGGTATAAAATGCTTTCCCCAAAATTCATTTAGATTCTTTTTTTTTTTTTTTTCCCCTGTACGTGACATTAAGTAACTTGCTCAGAGTCACATAGCTATGAAGTGTTAAGTGGCTGAATTAACATTTGAACTCAGGTCCTCTTGACTTCAGGGCTTATGCTGTATGTACTTCGACATCTAGCTGCACCACCTAGCTGACACCGCCCCTCCCCCCTCCCCAGTAAGACACTTAATGACCATGGTTACAGAAACTGACTGATTCTCAGAAATGACATGAGCTTTGAGCAAATCCCTGATCCGCTTGAGTTTCCTCCTGCAAATTGGAGAGGGTTGGTTGGATTCTTGAAATCTGAAGTATCTTTCAGCTCTACATCTCATGACTTTTGGTGCTTTAGGAGTTGGTGACATTCAGGGATGTTGCTGTGGACTTTACCCAGGAGGAGTGGGACCTCTTGGACCCTCCTCAGAAGGAGTTGTACAAGGAGGTCATGTTGGAGACTGCCCAGAACCTGCTCTCCCTGGGTAAGGACATTTCCCTGGGCAACTCTGGATCTGCAATCAAAGGGCATGTCTTCATTTCCTTGGGTGCAGGGTTGGGGGTGGCAGGGGGTGTATCAAATAAAAAGGAGAAAGTGCTGGTCTGCTGTATCCAAGCAACAGAGGCCTCCTATATGTCTTTGCCTGGTGTGATAGAAAACTGAGGGTGTTCTTTGTTGCTCCTGAAGCTATCTCTTACCAGTTCTAGGTATCTTCAAGTCAGAGATCAAATCAGTGTGGAAACCTCGGAAACAAGGAACTAATCTCAGGTTATTTTGGCTAACCTCTATCTGGACACAGATTGGTGTACCAAGGCTCTGAAAATTGCTCCCAAAGCTATTCCTGACAAACTGTTCCTCTTTGGCATGGGGCTCGGATTTGGAATATTCTTCTTTTTAATGTGCATCACTTTGTAGCCCAAAGCCCATAGTTGCTTCTAGTGTTGGAAACTTGTCTTGAATGTTCCTACCAGTTACCCTCAAATCCCTGCAAAAGTGCTCAGAAAGGAATGGAAGGGATTAAGCATTTCTTTTCACCTACTGTTTGCCAGGTGCTGTGCCTTATGCTTTCTTTACAATACATTAACAACAATATTTTTTTACAAAAAAACTTCCAGCAAGTAAGTTATTTTGACTACTCAAAGTAACCAGGTTAATTATAAAAGCAGAAATGAAGAAAGATGTGATTTGTGTCCATATAAAGAACTAATAGAAATATGTGCAGCATAATTTGACATCTGGCCCAATAAACTTTTTTACCCATGTGTGGGCTTAGAAGCTTCTGCAAGAATGGAACTTAATAGGATAACAGGTATGGAGGGGAGGGAGATTGTTTCTCCAAAAAAAGTTGTACCATGGGATGATGTGACAAACGCCATTATGGGTTTCTTGCATTACAAGCACTAGTGGGTGACTATAGAGTCATATGTTTTAATATAATGGGGTGAATTTCAAAATGGAGAAGCCCTGGATCCTCACCCTATTCCCTAAAGAGAACTAAATATCAAGCTTTTCTCCTTCATCCTTCCTTGATTTCCATCCTCAGGGCTTCCAGTTCCCAGAGAAGATGTGATCTCTTATTTTAAGCAAAGGCAAGTACCCTGGATGCTGGACCAAGAAAGCCTGAGGAGCTGCTCTTCAGGTGAGTGAGGTGAAAGCAAGATATGAGCATTACAAGTGACTTCTAGGAGTTACCATGAAGTAAATGCTAAGTTTGGGGGAGAAAGACCAGCCTGGGAATTCTTTTTCAGATACTTTTTAGGCAGATCTCTATTTCAAATACTCCTGGGCCAGTTACTGAATCTCGGTTTCCCATCTATACAATGAGTGGTCTCACTCTCTATGGCCTTGTTAGGGCCCTTTCAGTGATCATCTGGAATCATATAAGAAGTGATTATTTGGAATTTGGGGCATTTCAATTCTGAAAATCCCAAAGGGGGAGCAGGTTGTGTGGGATGGGTGCTACACCCCCTTTCCCAAATTAAGTGATCAGAGACTTCTTCAGTACAAAGAGAAAGCATTTCTTTAGTCCCTGCAGGGAGAGGCCCAGCACACCCAGGAGGCATCCCAGCTCCCATCATGTGCTTGACCTGACCAGAAGGAAGTAGAACACCTGATTAAAGAGGAAAAGTCCCAAGCCTTTGCATTAGATAGTGTCTGCTTCTTGTAGGTCACATCACTTCCTTTAACTTCACTAACTTCCTGCATCCCAAGGTTCAAGACCTGATCTTCTGGCTCTGGGAATAAGGATCCTGTGACTTAGTCTCAAAGTGAGAAAACTTCATCCAATCGTCAAAGTTATCCCAGATGAATCATTCCTTAGAACTTCTCCAACTTATATCTCCTAAGCATCAGTAAATATTTAAGCACCTGATATAAGCCAGGCTTTGGGCTAAGCACCAGCAACATAAAGAGATGCTAGGGACATCCCCTGCTCTCCTGGAGGTCACAGATCGGTGGGGCAGACAATACACCAACAATTATGTAGAAACCCACTGTGGAGCAGACAAATTGGATAAATGTAGTGCCTCACTAAATCACTCATTAATGAAGATAATTAAGAAGGAGAGTAAAATTGGGGAGCTAATGATCAAAATGAAATAACAGAGCTAGCATTGACACAGCACTTACTATGTCATTCAGTGTGTCAATATTGTCTCATTTTATCCTCATGAGAACCTAATACTTGGCGACTATTATTGGGCCTATTTTACAGATAAAGAAACTGAGTCAAAATAGGTCTTGTAACTTGATTAGCAAGTTGCTGAGGTGGGATAAATTCTCAGGTCTTGCTGATTCTAGGCCCTATCCACACTTTTTCCCTTGTACCATCAGCTCTATTCTGATTCTGAAATAGATATGAAGAAAATAGGCTCACATGTATGAGGTGGAACATGGAAGGAAACATGAACAAGCTCCCCTTGAGAGATGAAATCTCATTTTTTTTAAATGCTAACCAGTCAAAATTATTTGCCAATTACTATTAAAAAGAGCTATTTTTCTAATGGCTGAAGACAAGCATTGAATTAATAACAAATGTACTCAAAGGTCAATTTCAAATATTACATTATGGTGTTTTCTGGTTTTTTAGTAATATTTAATTCAAAAACCATTAAAAGGGTAGAATATCTTCAGATAGTAGCTTTTTTTTTTTTTTTCTAATAAGAGGTATTAATGCAAGCATTTCTAAGCATGGGCTGGGAGGATAATGCCTCAGGCTTCCCTGTAGCCTCTGAGCAGGAACCCCAAACCAAGAGCTCCACTCTCCTGCAAGTGCCTGTAGCCAGCCGGGTCCCTGCTGATGCTGGTTCCTTCTGACCTTGGGCTTTGTCTTAGCAGCCCAGCTGGGCCTGTGGTTGCTAACCAGTAAAGGTTCCTTTGGTCTTCCCAGACTCAGGCCCTACTCCTGTGGCTCCTGCTGAGGATGCAGCCATACCTACCTAGCTGACAGATCCCCACTGGGTGTTTCTGCAGAGGTAGCACACCTCCCACAGGTTCATTCTCAGTCAGGGGTCTTTCTTCAGATGTCCTCAGATTAGATCAGGAGAATCACTGTTCTGCACCAGTTCTTGATTTTCTGCCAGTCTGTATTTGCCTTAAGGCTCAAATTGGTTCTATTTGTGGGAGAAATTGGGAGACCTTGAAATTTTCCAATCGACTTCACTATTTTTCCAGAATTCTCCTACCCAGATAATATCTTGATCTGGTGATTACAGGTTTGATGAGATGTGATCACCAGGGAACACAGAAATGAGAGAACTGCTCTGGTGCAGGGAGAGAGCCACCGAGAGTCTTTGCAGGTCTGAGGCCCTTTGTACGTGAATGTCCAGCCTTCCTGGAATTCTGGAAACAATTTGTTATCATGTTGAGAATCTGAAAGAATCTGTTGCACTTAGAAGCCATCAGAGTTTGAGGGAAGCTCCCCATGAACCCCAAAGTTCCTGATCATGACCGTTTGAAGTCACTGAGAGAGTTGTTAAGGTGGATATATGTACATACATGTTGTCCCAGGGACGATTTACCACTTAATACAGCACTGACACATATTGGGGTCAAATGCCTTGGATCATTGTGTCAATCCTTCAAAGATCTTGTGACCTTCTAAAGGGGAAAGAGTTCCAATGGCATGCTGTACCCCTCCGTGCCAAATATTTTTAGATGTGGGGGATTTCCTCCATTTTTAAACAATTGTGTTTGTTAAAATGATATGCAGGGGGATATAATGATAAGTAATGGCTATTTCAAAAAAAAGAAATGTATTGCATCAGAACAAACACCTGATATGCCTCCAATAAAATTTTTAAAAAGCTTGTTCTGAATATGGCTTCTGATAATGTAACAGAAAAAAAAAAATTGAAAATGATCACCAGAAAGTGCACACAATGATAGGGAAAGGGACAAAATGATTGTTGAACTAATTTGTCAGATAATGTATAGGTAGGACCTGCCCATTCACAGAGTGTGAATTCCTGTATCAGCTGCTGGGGACTCAACCCCTTTGGGCTGATGGTCTGAGTTGTGCAAGTAGGGAGAATGAAGGTATTCTGTGTTGTCACAGATTTACGGTGGGGATCCAATATATCTGTGCATTAGAAATTAAATCTACCTTGGGATATGAGCTAATAGAGTTTTTAAGGGATTGATTCTACCCACTTAAAATTTATCCCTTTGCCTGGGGAAATAGAAAATAACCGAGTTTCTATTCTGCTGATGCAGGGAAGGAGATATAAATGTGTGTCTGTGTGTTTGTGTATGTGTGTGGTGTGTTTTCCTGTTTATTATTGCTTGTTGGGTTGTTGTTTTTTTTTTTTTTTAATTTGCCCATTTTTTTTTATTTCAGAAAGTGAGATCAGACTTGAAATGAAGGAAAGTATTCACAAACAAATACGCATGAGTCCCTGTGACTTCACTTGCAGAGAAATCTGTGCTACACGTGAGAAAGTACACACTGGAGAAATATCTTCTGATTATAACCAATGTGGAAAGACTTTCAGCAATAAAGGAGCTCTTACTGTGCATCAGATAATGCACACTGGAGAGACATCTTATGAATGCAACCAATGTGGACAAGGTTTTAAAAAAAGGCAATATCTAACTCGACATCAGAGAATCCACACTGGAGAAAAACCTTATGAATGTAACCAATGTGGAAAGGCTTTTACACGCAAAAATTCTCTCACCCTACATCAGAGAATCCACACTGGAGAGAAACCTTATGAATGTAACCAGTGTGGAAAGGCTTTTACAAAAAAGGGACAACTTACAGTACATCAGAGAGTCCACACTGGAGAGAAACCATATGAATGTAGCCAGTGTGGAAAGGCTTTTAGACACAAACTTTCTCTCACTCAACATCAGAGAATCCACTCTAGAGAGAAACCTTATGAATGTAACCAGTGTGGAAAGCCTTTTGGACAAAAGGAATCTCTTACTGGACATCAGAGAATCCACACTGGAAAGAAACCTTATGAATGCAACCAATGTGGAAAGGCTTTTAGAGAAAAGGGAATTCTTACTAGGCATCAGAGAATCCACACTGGAGAGAAACCTTATGAATGTGACCAATGTGGAAAGGCTTTTCTACAAAAACAATCTCTCACTTTACATCAGAGAATCCACACTGGAGAGAAACCTTATGAATGTAACCAGTGTGGAAAGGCTTTTATACAAAGGAAAGCTCTTATTGTACATCAGAGAATCCACACTGGAGAGAAACCTTATGAATGTAACCAATGTGGAAAGGCTTTTCCACAAAAACAATATCTTACTTTACATCAGAGAATCCATACTGGAGAGAAACCTTATGAATGTAATGAATGTGGAAAGGCTTTTCCACTAAAACAATATCTCACTATCCATCAGAGAATACACACTGGAGAGAAACCTTATAAATGTAAGCAGTGTGGAAAGGCTTTTAGAGAAAAAGGAATTCTTACCGTACATCAGAGAATCCACACTGGGGAGAAACCTTATGAATGTAACCAATGTGGAAAGGCTTTTCCCCAAAAACATTATCTCACCTTACATCAGAGAATCCACACTGGAGAGAAACTTTATGAATGTAACCAATGTGGAAAGGCCTTTCCACTAAAACAATATCTCACTATACATCAGAGAATCCACACTGGAGAGAAACCTTATGAATGTAACCAGTGTGGAAAGGCTTTTAGAGAAAAGGGAATGCTTACAGTCCATCAGAGAATCCACACTGGAGAGAAACCTTATGAATGCAACCAATGTGGAAAGGCTTTTGCAGAAAGGGGGGCCCTTACAGTCCATCAGAGAATCCACACTGGAGAGAAACCTTATGAATGCAACCAATGTGGAAAGGCTTTTCCACAAAAACAATCTCTCATTTTACATCACAGAACCCACACTGGAGAGAAACCTTATGAATGTAACCAGTGTGGAAAGGCCTTTCTACAAAAACAATATCTCACTTTACATCAGAGAATCCACACTGGAGAGAAACCTTATGAATGTAACCAATGTGGAAAGGCTTTTAGAGAAAAGGGAATTCTTACTGTACATCAGAGAATCCATACTGGAGAGAAACCTTTTGAATGTAACCAGTGTGGAAAGGGTTTTACAGAAAGGAAAACTCTTACTAGACATCAGAAAATCCACACTGGAGAGAAACCTTATGAATGTAACCAATGTGGAAAGGCTTTTATACAAAAAGCAGATCTTACTGTACATCAGAGAATCCACACTGGAGAGAAACCTTATGAATGTAACCAGTGTGGAAAGGCTTTTCTACAAAAACAGTATCTCACTTTACATCAGAGAATCCACACTGGAGAGAAACCTTATGAATGCAACCAATGTGGAAAGGGTTTTCTACAAAAACATTATCTCATGTTACATCAGAGAATCCACACTGGAGAGAAACCTTATGAATGCAACCAGTGTGGAAAGGCTTTTATGCAAAGGAAAGCTCTTACTGTACATCAGAGAATCCACACTGGAGAGAAACCTTATGAATGTAACCAATGTGGAAAGGCTTTTAGAGAAAAGGGAATGCTTATAGTCCATCAGCGAATCCACACTGGAGAGAAACCTTATGAATGCAACCAATGTGGAAAGGCTTTTACAGAAAGGGGAGCTCTTACTGTCCATCAGAGAATCCACACTGGGGAGAAACCTTATGAATGCAATCAATGTGGAAAGGCTTTTCCACAAAAACAATCTCTCATTTTACATCACAGAACCCACACTGGAGAGAAACCTTATGAATGTAACCAGTGTGGAAAGGCTTTTATACAAAAGGGAGATCTTACTGTACATCAGAGAATCCACACTGGAGAGAAATCTTATGAATGTAACCAATGTGGAAAGGCTTTTCTACAAAAACAATCTCTCATTTTACATCAGAGAATCCACACTGGAGAGAAATCTTATGAATGTAACCAGTGTGGAAAGGCTTTTCTACAAAAACAATATCTCACTTTACATCAGAGAATCCACACTGGAGAGAAACCTTATGAATGTAACCAATGCGGAATGACTTTTAGACAAAAGGCACATCTTACTGGACATCAGAGAATCCACACTGGAGAGAAATCATGTGAATGAAACCAGTAGGGAAAGACTTATAGAAAAAAGGCACAGCTTACTGGACATCAGTGAATCCACGATGGGGAGAAATCTTATGTCATTAATGTGGAAAGGATCTCATAGAAAAATCTGATTGGATTTTGCCAAATCTTTGAGGAAATGAAAAGGCATTAAAATAAGAAGCAAACTGGATTTGGTAGAGATCATTGGGAAAAGTTGGGATGATGCTAATGCCTTCCATAATTAGCCTTTTATAACTATAACCCTAAAGAGAGGATGAGGAAGGGAAAATCAGAGATGACTCAGAATAAGAGATAGTTTCAGAGGCGTATTGGATCCTTCTTTCCCATCTGGTTACTTGATTGAAAGGCAGTATGGTAGAATGGAAAGATCACTTGATGGGTTACTGGGAAAGTAATTTAACTTCACTCGTCTCAGTACATTTAGATTAGGGTTAGAATCTTTCAACTCTGAATGCCTCAAGAAGCCAAACAGAGGTTTGGAGATGAACCCTACTCATCGCCACTTCTTGCTAGATCCTCAGCTTCAGATTATGCCTAATAACTCAGAGACTTCACTAAATCTTCGTATGATTGGCAATTTGGAGAGGCAGTGAGATAAGAGAAATTCTAAATCTACTGATGTAGATTGTGTAGTCAGGAAACTTGCACATCATTCCTAAATACACAATTCCTTCTGTGCAACTAGTGAAATAAGGTTCTTGCCATATTTGTTCAGGCAGAAAATATCTTATTGAGATGCTTTTATGAAAGATTTCAACTCTGAGGTTTCAGCTTTCATCCATCAAATTGTCAGAGATGACCCCCAAAGCCGGACATAGTGTTGGGACCTGTGGAAATAGAGGTACAGCAATGCAATGTGTATGTAGCTATGAATTGATCCAACTGTTCTAAAAAGCCATTTAGTATTAGGATTTATAAAAAGAGATCAAAAGCCCATACTTTGTGACACAGAGACTCCATGGCAAGGTATCAACTGTAAAGATGTAAGGGAAAACAATTCTAGCACTATGCTCAAAAAGTTATCAAACTGTGCATACCCTTTGACCCAGCAGTGTTTCTATTGGGCCTATATCCCAAAGAGATCTTAGAGGAGGGAAAGGGCCCCACATGGGCAAGAATGTTTGTGGCAGCCCTTTTTGTAGTGGCTAGAAACTGAAAGGATGCCCATCAATTGGAGAGTGGCTGAACCAGTTATGGGATATGAATGTCGTGGAATATTATTGCTCTGTAAGAAACGACCAGCAGGATGATTTCAGAGAGGACTGGACAGATTTGCATGAACTGATGCTGAGTGAAATGAGCAGAACCAGGAGATCATTGTACACGGCAGCAAAAAGACTATATGATGATCAATTCTGATGGACAAGGTTCTCTTCAATAATGAGATGTTTCAAACCAGTTCCAGTTATTCAGTGATGAGGAGAGCCATGTGCACCCAGGGAGAGGCCTGTGGGATCTGAGGGTAGACCACAACATAGCAATTTTACACTCTCTATTGATGTTTGCTTACATTATGTTTTCCTTCTCAGGTTTTTTTTTTTTTTTAATTTTTTTTTCTCTTCCCTGTACAGCAAGATAACTGTATAAATATATATACACATATTCGATCTGTCAAATATTTTTATATAATTAACATGTATTAGACTTTCTGCCATCTAGGGGAGGAGGTGGGGGAAGGAGGGGAAAATTTGTAACAGAAAGCTTTGCAAGAGTCAATGTCGAAAAATTGCTTATGCATATTGTTTTCAAATAAAAAGTTTTAATTAAAAAAAAAACACAGTTCTAACTACACTAAAATAGCCACTGCAGTGTTTTAGTTTGTACATTTGGGGGCGGGGGAGGTAGCAAAAGTCTATATAGATCCAAAATGGAAAATAGGAGCTCTTCAGTTGGAGAAGGTCTTAACAAATTTTGGCACATGAACATAATGGAATATTGTGCCATAAGAAACAGTGGCTAGGAAGAATTTGGAGAAGTAAATGAACAGAGATAGACTGAAGTGAGCAAGAAAGTCTGTGTACTCTGTGACTCTCTCACACACTCAGATAGCCTGATCAGTGATGTCTTCCATTTGAAATTCCTTCCAGCAATGTAGATGTCTGTCTGTCTGTCCATCCCATGGAGCTCTTGCCTGTGTCTCACATGAGATCAGCACAGAGGATCCATCCCACATGAAGGGAGTCCTTCCCTACTTTCTCCTACCACCTCAAGGTCACTTGTAGAGTGTTCTGGCTGTGCACTAGCAGCGCTCTCCCTCACTCTGAAGCCAGCTCGTCTCTTGTACAATTCTCTCATGAGAAGTATGAGCAATGTAAATTACCCAGCAGAGGAACTTCAGGAAATGCATTGATCAGCAGACCTCTGCCTCCCTGGGCAAATGGCAGAACCTCTTATGCTAAGGCCATGCCAGTGGGAACTGACCGTTCCCTACGGTCTTTTACTCCAGGAGCTGTTCTGTCAGCAAAGTGCAGAGTGACAGCTGTCGTTTTTGCTGTTTGGTCAGCCAGATCATTTGGGGGCACGAATATTGGGGAATTGTAATTACTGCCACAGCCTGGGGAAGTGGGAAGCAGTTTCCTGGAAGAGAAACCTGTTCCTGACAGTGAGCCTTGTTCCTTTTCCTAATTCATTGCCTCCAGTTTGCTTGTGGTGCCAAATAGGCACCAGGCAATGATGAAGCTTGCTCCACTTCTGTGGCAGTGGTGATGCCGTAACCAGCCACCGAGTCTCCATCCCCATTTCTGTGGCAGAATCAGTCAGTAAACCAAAGTCTGCTCCCTCTAAGGGGGTTTCCTGCAGGTCCAACCAGGTAAACAATTCTTCCACAAATAAGATGGACAGCATGCAGAAAATAGTCTCGGCAGTTTGTAGATGGACAGACATTTGTCAAAGAGAAAAGCCACATGCAAAAGCCAAGCGGACCTTCCCAAAGTGATCCAGAACAAGAAAGGGAATATTCCCCTCTGTGAAAGGCAGGCTTGATCAAAGGCTGAGCCCAATGAGGGGGCAAGTTGGAACAATGAACTTGATAGACAGAGTGAGTTGGGACTTTGGGAAGTGGTCCAGTAGTACCTAGTCCCTTCACTCATACAGTGGAAAGTTCAAGGCTTCACTTTTATATCCACCCTTAAAATGGCTGCCTCCAATGTAAAAGGCCATTTTGTTCTAATGAGGTCAGAGAGTGAGAGAGTGAGATGATGATGATGATGATAATGATGAAGATAGGGCCTGCCTGTAGCTTCAATCCATCATACCCATTCGGGGGGGGGGGGGGAGAAACCTCCTCTTCCTCTTGCCCTCAAATTCCAGCACCAGTGTTGAGCAAGGAATGGAAGGAAATTAGCATTTCTTTTCAGCTACTGTTTGCCAGGTGCTGTGCCTTCTGCTTTCTTTACTATAAGTTAACAGTCATTTAAGAAAAATTTCCAGCAGATAAGGTTTTTTGATGATTCTAAATACTCAAATTAATAAAAAAGGGCAAATGAAGAAAGATGTGATTTGCATCCAGATAAAGAACTAATAGAAATATGGACAACATATATGTGTATATGTATATATATATATGAATGTATTTTTTTTTAACCCATGTATAAGGTTAAAAGTTTCTGCCAGAATGAAGTCCAATAGGATAACAGGTGGCAGAGGAGGGGAAAGAGCATTTAACTCTTTCTCCAAAAGCAGTTGTACAACAGGATGATGGGACAAACCCTATTATGGGTTTCTTATATTACAAGCACTAGTGGGTGACCACAGACTCATATGTTTCAATATAATGGGGTGAATCTCAAAATGGAGCAGCTCTGGATCTTCACCCCATTCCCTAAAAACAACTAAATTTCAAGCTTCTCTCCTTCATCCCTCCCTGATTTCCATGCCCAGGGCTTCCAGTTCCCAGAGAAGATGTGATCTTTTATTTTAAGCAAAGGCAAGCATCTTGGGTGCTGGACCAAGAAGGCCTGAGGAGCTGCTCTCCAGGTGAGTGAGGTGAAAGCAGGGATATGAACATTACAAGAGGCTTCTAGGAGTTACCATGAAGTAAATGCTAGGTTTGGGGGAGAAAGACAAGCCTGGGAAATCTTTTTCAGATACTTTTTAGGCAGATCTCTTTTTCAGATACTCTGTTTCCTATCTTTAAAATGCACTCCATGGCATTTGTAGGACTCTTCCATCGATCATCTGTGACCCTATAAGAAATCATTCTTTGGAATTGGGGGCAATGACATTATCCTGAAAGTGCCAAAAGGGGACCAGGTTATCCCAGATGAGCCATTTTTAGAACTTCTTCAAATGAGCAAACAGTTAAGTGCCTGCTATATGCCAGGCCTTGGGCTAACCTCCAGAAGTATAAAGAGACTATTTGCCAATTACTATTTTTAAAAAGGTGTATTGCTATTGACTTGTGACAAATACTGTATTAAATGACAAATGTTTTCACAAGTCAATTTTAAATATTGCTTTACATGGTTTTCTTGTTTTTGGTTTTTTTTTGGTTTTTTTTTAAATAATGTTTAATAAGGGCCAGAAGGTGGCACAGTGGATAGTCAGGAGGTCTCAGACACTTAACAAGTCCTAGCTGTGTGACCCTGGGCAAGTCACTTAACCTCAATTGCCTCAGGGGAAAAAAAGTTTAATAAGCAAAACAACCTTTAAAAGGAAAGAATTTCTTGAGTTATTACTTTGTTTTGGCTACACTGTCACTAAAACCCATGTTGCCAACCAATTCCTTTGAGAAACTGCCAGATGGAAGAATAATATAAACAGAGGATAAGTTCAAAATGAAAAACAAACTCAACATTTCAGTGACTGGAATTTTAAGGTCTGTTTTTGTAGAAACGTTGTGGTCTCCCATGATTTCATCATGGTTTCTACTGTGCATTCCTAGTGACCAGGGTGTTCAAGTAGGCTGCCAGCACTTCGGCGAGGCTGCAGACTCAAATAATATCATTTTTTAAAATTTATTCTATTTGAAACAACAGAGTAAGAAGAAAAAAAAAGAAAAGAAAACCAGAAAAGGAATACAAAATGAAAGAAAAGAAAACATTGTCATGTGCCAGCAGAATATCAGGGAGGATTCATAATACATAATAATAAATTACCAGATCAAGAAAGAATCTACATAGAAGAAATTATATTCTTGGCTTTCCATTTTTTTCTTTACTTCTTTAAATTATCTGGTTCTCCACTGTGCACCTTATTTATTTTTTCCCTTTTTCTTCCTCCCCCACCCCTGAGCAAGATACAGTTAAGAAGAGATATTTATGTATACCTGAGATATATCCATACATACACACACATCTTTCCTATCCCTGTTGACTCTTTAATTGCATTCTGTTTCATAACTTGTCTTGCTATTACTTAACCTCCCCCACCCAACGATTCCTACACTTATCTTCTCCCCTCATCCACTGCTTCTCTATCAGCACATCCCTCCTCCCTCAGAGGAGCTCTGCCCTTCATGGTATATATGGAGTGTTGACCATTGAACCCATTCCATGTGGTTCTAATTTTTTTTTTTTTTTAGTTTTTCTTCAGTGTCTCATTTGAATTTTAAATTTGTTTTTAAACATGTTTCAATGGTGGGGCTCTTTGCAGGTGTTTTGTTGTTGTTGTTGTTGTTGTTGTTTGTTTTTTTAATAAGAGTTATTAGTGTAAGGATTTCTAGTCATGGGTGAGAGGATGGTGCCTCAGGCTTCCCTTTAGCCATCCCCTCTAAGCAAGAACCCCAAGCCAAAATCTCTACTCTCCTACAAGTATCTGCAGCCAGTAGGGTTCATACCTCCCTGCCTCTGCACTCAGTTGGTGCTGGTTCCTTCTGGCCCTGGGCTGGGTCTCAGCAGCCCAGCTAGGCCTGTTATTGCTAATCAGTGAAGGTTCCCTTGGTCTTCCCAGGCTCAGACCCCTACTCCACAAATAGTTCAGGAGACAAAAGTCTCTGTGGTTCCTGATGAGGCTGCAGCCACACACAGTTAGCTGAGGGGTCCTCACTGGGTGTTTCTGCAGAAGTGGTGAACTCACTTCCAGGGGTCAATCTTCAGTCTGGGATCTTTCTTCAGTTCTCCTCAGATTGGATCAGGAAGATCCCTGTTCTGCCCCAGATCTTCTTGATTTTTTCACCAGTCTATATTTGTCCCGAGGCACAAATTGATTGTATTTGTGGGAGAAATTGGGAAAACAGACAATTTTCAAATAAAGAAATTAAAACCATTTGTAATCATATGAGAAAGTGCTCTAAATCACTATTATTTAGAGAAATGCAAATTAAGACAACTCTGAGATACCACTACACACCTATCAGTTTGGCTAAGATGACAGGAAAAGATAATGGCAAGGGGATGTGGGAAAACTGGGACACTGATACATTGTTGGTAGAACTGTGAACAGATCCAACCATTCTGGAGAGCAATCTGGAACTATGCTCAAAAAGTTATTAAACTGTGCATACCCTTTGACCCAGCAGTGTTTCTACTGGCCCTATATCCCAAAGAGATCTTAGAGGAGGGAAAGGGCCCCACGTGTGCAAGAATGTTTGTGCGTGTGGCTTTTTGTAGTGGCTAGAAACTGGAAAGTTAAGGGATGCCCATCAATTGGAGAGTGGCTGAACAAATTATGGTATATGAATGTTACGGAATATTATTGTTTGGTGAGAAACAACCAGCAAGAGGATTTCAGAGAGGCCTGGAGAGACTTGCATTAACTGATGCTGAGTGAAACGAGCAGAACCAGGAGATCATTGTACACGGCAACAAGAAGACTATATGATGATCAATTCTGATGGACATGGCTCTCTTCAACAATGAAATGTTTCAAATCAGTTCCAGTTGTTCAGTGAAGAAAGACATATACACCTAGAAGAATTACCCATATGTATGTTTTGCAAATAAAAAGCTTTAATAAAAATAGAAAAAAAAGACTGTATGATGATCAATCCTGATGGACATGGTTCTCTTCAATAATGAGATGTTTCAAACCAGTTCCAATTGTGCAATAATGAAGAAAGCCATCTACACCCAGGGAGAGGCCTATGGGATCTGAGTCTGGACCACAACATAGCATTTTCACACTCCCTATTGAAGTTTACTTACATTGTTTTCCTTCTCAGGTTTTTTGTTTTGTTTTGTTTTTTGTTTTTTTCCCCTGTACAACAAGATAACTGTATAAATATATGTGCACATATTCAATCTGTCAAATATTTTAACATAATTAACATGTATTAGACTTCCTGCCATCTAGGGGAGGGGGAAGGGAGAAGGGAAAAATTGATAACAGGAGGCTTTGCAAGGGTCAATGTTGAAAAATTACCTATGCATATGTTTTGCAAATAAAAATTTAATAAATTTAATTTAAAAAAAATTTTAATGAAATAACATTTATTTTTCTCCTTTATCTTTTCATGCTTCTCTTGGGTCTTCTTTTTGAAAGTCAAATTTTCTGGTCAGCTCTGCTTTTTTAATGTGAAATGAATGGAAATGCTACATTCCATTGAATATCCATCTTTGCCCCTGAAAGATATTGCTCAGTTTTACTGGGTAGTTGATTCTTAGTTGTAGTCCAAGCTCCTTTGCCTTCCAGAATATCATAATACAGATCCTCCAATTCTTTAATGTGGAAGCTGTTAATCCTGGGTAATCTTGACTGTAGCTCCTCAATATTTGATTTGTTTCTTCCTGTCTGCTTGCATTATTTTCTACTTGATCTAATAATTCTGGAATTTAGCTACAATATTCCACGGAGTTTTCATTTTGGGGTCTCTTTCAGGAGGTGATCAGTAGATTCTTTCAATGACTATTTTACTCTCTAGTTCTACAATAGCAAAGCAGTTTTCCTTGATGATTTCTAGAAAGTTGTCCATGCTCTTTTTTGATCATGGCTTTCAGGTAGTACAATAATTCTTAAATTGTTTCTCCTGGATCTATATTCCAAGTTGTTTGGTTTTACAATGAAGTATTTTACATTAAAAAAAAAAAGTGTTTCCTTCTTGATGTCTCATTGAGTCATTTGTTTCCCCTTCTTCAATTTTAATTCTTGTTGATTTTTTTTTTTGCATTAGCCTTTTTTGTTTCCTTGTTTTACTTGGCTAATTCTACTTTTAGTATTTTTTTTTTTTTTTGCTTTTTTGCTTTTTGCTGAGGCAATTGAGGTTAAGTGACTTGCCCAGGGTCACACAGGTAGGGAATGTTAAGTGTCTGAGACCAAATTTGAACTCAGGTCTTCCTGAATTCAGGGCTGGTGCTCTATTCACTGCGCCACCTAGCTGCCCCTCTAATTCTACTTTTAAAGGGTTAGGGTTTTAGTCAATGGATGTCCCCACCCCTATTTTGCCAATTCTTATTTTTAAGCAGTTGTTTTCTCCAGTATATTTCTTTTCCTTTTTGCCAAATCTATTTTTTGAATGTTTTCTTCAATATATTTTTGTCCTTCTTTTTCCAAGCTTACTCCCCACCCCCTTAATTCTTCTACACAGTTCCCATGTCTTTCCCCCGTTTTTTCTACTTCTTTTGCTTCATGTCAAAAATACTGTTTGAGGTCTTCCAAGAGAACTGTTTGAGCTTGAGACCACTTTATATTCCCCCTTGAGGATTTACATGTGTGTATTTTGCCACTACTGTCTTTTTCTGAGTTAGGGATCTGTTCTTTCTTGTCACCAGAGTAGCTTTCTACAGTCAAGTTCTTTTTGCTTTTTGGTTCATTTAAAAAAGGTGAGCTCTGATCCTGGGGCACAGGGGAGATTGTCCCAAACTTCTTTTGCAGGGTGACAGTGTCCTCTCACAGGCCAACAGGGGCCCTTCACTGACTTACCTCACTGGTGCCAAAAGTACTGGTAGCTTTCCCATGCACTAGGCAGATCTGCCTTTTGCCCTGGGTTTCAGATGATCAGGATTTGCTTTTTGCACTAGGACTGCAGGTCTCACAATTTGCCTTCTTAGCCACTGGTAAGTTACCTTAGTTGCTGATCTTTGCCACAGCTAAGAGCCTTTGGCTAGTTTTCCAGCCCTCTATCTGTGCTTCCCCCTTGTCCCAAAGTAGACAGACCTTTCTTGAAGTACTTCTATGTTATCTTAAGTGGCAACATTGCTTTGAGTTTTTGTGGATTCTGTCACTCCAGAGACTTATTTTTTTTGTTGTTTCTGTGAGAAACTAGGGAGAGCTCAGACACTTTCCTGGCTTCTCTCCTCCATGATAGCTCTATGTCTGATCACTTTCAATTTTATTTTATTCTGTTACATTACTGGAGGCCACATGCAGAGTACCAACTTTTTTTCATATTTACCTGAGATATAAATAATTGTGTTCCTTTTTTAAGATTGCCTTTACCTGCTCATACTTACAAATATGCTTTGTTTGTGGTCTATATGATTTTCCAATGGGTGGAAGTGTTCCCCTATCATACTGCCACTGCCTCTGGGTAGCAAAAATCTTCTGAGAAAAAAGTGACTATTATGGGGGTTCATAAATACATTGTGATAGAGGTATACATTTCACAGGAGCATCCTTAGCTAAGCTGCTTTCATCCTGGCAAATCCTCTCAGATGTCTTTCTTCCCAGGGAACTGCTCCACTGAAGTTCCTCTCCGCCTAAAGTTGTCCCTCCATTTGGCAAGAAGCTTGCTTTCCTGCCCATTGTGGCCCTATTGGCATCAGTTGACTTCCTGACCTGTACTGCAGCCCCTTTTGATGTGCTGGGCCCCTCTGTTAGGATCCTCTCAGCAGAACTAGCCATGGACTAGCTGCCAAAAGCAGGTGGACTCACTTGCCCCCATGGTACTGCAAAATCAAAGGGTGCTGGACATCCTAATGCTGAGGTGGGAGGGAGGGCTTGTGCCACCATTGGGGAGAAACATTGTTGCATGTTGAGAATTCGCCTCCAATAGAGGAAGACCTTGGTGGTCTAAACAAACAAGTGGAGGATTTATAGAAAAGGAGTCAGAGCATTCTGAAAATGTCTCTCCCTCACCTTCCTGGGATCTACACTCCTGGCCACCTGGCCACCTTGCCATCATTTTCATCCTTTCCTTCCCGGGCTGATGCTTCCTTGCCTTATTTGCTTTGCTGTCTACCTTGGCACACACTTTGTAACTCACTTCTTTTTTTTCCCCCACAGTTACAATTAATGTATGGTGCAAATCTTGATCCACCTTTTAGAATTTTGAAAATCACATTTAATGACATTTATCTTAAAAAGAAAAACCTACAAACTTTTAGAATTCTTTGAGTATTTGAATATTCCTACTAAATACTTTTTGTCAAAGACCCAAGAAATCTGAGAAAGGATTAGAAGTGACATTAACTCCAATCCAGATGAGACGTCAAAATAGTATAAGGAAAGAAATGAACTCACTTATTCTCACATAAAATCAAAATCATGTCTCAGAAGAATATTCCTGATCAGTCTTCAAAATCATCCTGACTTTTGATCGAAAGAGAAAGTGAAAAATATGATGATTTTCATATTAATAAATATGATATGTGCAATGAACATGCTACTTATTTAGATTCCTCAGAGTTGTCTTGGGAGTCAGAAAGTCACAATTCAGTTTAGAACTATCAATCATTCTCACAGTGACTGTATTCTAGTAGAGGGGGCAAGTTTTGAATAAGTCCATGTACAGGAAGAGTTTGGCTGGTATTCACTGAGGGAAAGGGGAAAACAAAGGGAAGAGGGAAGGTTGATAAAAGAAGGGAAATGGTAACAACATTTCATACATGAGAATTTTCTCTTAATCTCAATACCAAAAATTAGAAGATAACAAATTATATCATAGATTTTTAACGTGATCAAATCATTGACTGTGAAATGAAATCAATTCAGTTGAGTAATTTCAAATTGGGCTACATAGAAAATCACTTCTTGTATCAGTTTTACAGCCTAGACTGATTGAATTCAGTGACCAGTGTAGCAGGATGTTATGTCCAGTTCCCCTTTTGTTTTTTATTCTGACATTGCTACAGAATTCACGCTCATGAAATTTTAAGAATATTTTGGAATCACGTCTGTCTTAACCATACTTGGGCAAAATTCACTTTTATCCTAATAGTTATGTATTTATCCCCTCACTACTTAATTCACCAATCTACTTTGATTCTCACCTGATAAGTGAATATCTTTTTTCCAAAGATATATAAGGGGCATAGAGGGAATGACTCATCAACACTCATTCCCTGCACAGTTTAAATTCAAGTTATCTCCACTTCTGCACCTTATGGTTTCTTCCTTTCCAGAGAAGGCATAACAAGTCAAGAAATAAGTCCAAAGGAGGGAAGGGGCTTGCTTCTTCCTGTCTTTCAAAGGTAAAGAGACCACCATGTTCCTGGCTCAGTGTTAGCTACTAAGTGCTGGTCAAAGAGAACTCCTCAACTCCACAAGTGGGCTTCGTCCATTTGAGGTGGCTTCCTGAAGTCACTTTCAGGACCCCGGATTGCTGGCTGGGATTCTCAGCTCCACTAAAATGATCTCCCATGTCCATATCCAGTTGACAGCACAGCTCTCTCAAAATGCTGGTAATGGTCTGACCATTCTCTGGGCACCCAGATGCTTTTCCTTTGCTTCTCATTGGCAATACATGGAGGCCTCAAAGGTTGGGGTACTCACTACTTATCAAGGTGACCCATTCCACTTTGGGCCAGCTTTACTTATTAGAATGTCTTTCTTGATATCCTGCCTAGATCTGCCTCTTTGTCCCTTCCACTCCTGGCTCCCAGCTCTGCCCTCTGAGACTGAGCAGGACAAGGCTGCTCACATATCCAGGATTCTAGTCTCTTCACACTCCTTCAAATACTTCTCTGTATGAGCTACAATGTATGGAGAGCTCAGTGGGATCATCCCCTGTCTGTTTCTGCCTCTATTCACGCCTCCCAAGTTGACACTAAACTGACTACTGCATCCCAGTGCTGACTCATGCTGAGCTTGTAGCTGGCTCATTCAAACCCCCAAATCCTTTTGTTTAGAGCAACTTATGACTATTGCCTATCTCCTGCCCAGGAATTTGTGTGAACCTTTACAAAAGTAAATTCATCTTTTTTCTTTCTTTCTTTCTTATTTTTCGTTTGATTCTTTTTTTTTTTTTTTCAATTGACAGGTATTTATTTTCTCTCCCTTCCATTCCTCACCCAGTGGAGAAAGGAAAGGAAAAGCAAACTCTTGGAACAAATATGGAGACTCAAACAAAAGAATTCTCACATCAGCCATGTTTTAAAATCGAGGTTTCATTCTGTATCATCCTTGCTCTCCTAGAATCCTTCACTGTTCATTGCAGTGATCAGATCTCTTTCCTCTTTCAAACTTGTTTGTCTTTTAGATATTTTTTATTATTGTATAAATTGTATACCATTGTATAAATGGTCTTTCTGGGTTTATTCAATTCTCTTATGTCAGTTCATAAAAGTCTCTCCAGTACACATTGAATTTCATCTTATGATATTCAGCCTAGGTCTCTTCTCTGTCAGGATTCTTTATAATCCTGACTCTCTCATCCAATTATTCACTTTCTCTCCCAGCTTTGCTTTGTCAGAAAAATCATTGAGTGGGCGCTCTTTCTCTTCATGCTGAAGTCATTGGCAAAATATTAAACAGCCCAGGACCAAGCATCCAGCCCACACCTCTCCTGGAGACCTCCTGATATGTTGGCATTGAACAACTAAAAACTGCTCTTTGCATCTGCCCAACCACATAACCTGACTCCATCACCTAGGGCTGCCTCCAGCACTAGAGCGAAGCAGCCACCCTGTGACTACCAAGCTGCCAGTCTCTTCTTTGGTCCTTCTCTAGCAGCTTCTCACTCTAGACTTGATTCTTTCCTACTTGGTGTGGGTCCCAATTGCTGAAAGTCTTGCTACACGAAGAGGTTGAAAGCTCATTCATGGACACGGTCCAGAAAATCACCTTGTGTGTGTCTAAGAACTTATAACAGTCCTAGCAGGGACAAAGTGACCAATCCATGGCCTTGCTTGTTCAGACCAGTATCTAAGAACACATGCTTTGCATACAGGTTTTAAAAGCCAAAGCTGCATTAATATATGTAAAGAGGCTCTCCAACTCCTCCCTCAATAAGTTTTCTATAATTATCATGGAACTTATTCAGGGTCTTTCTGGTCATTCACTGAATCATTTGGCAGCCACACCCCAAACACCCCACCCCTATGAAAGTAATCCATATGATTATTAAAGGACTTTTATAACCATAATAGAGCTTCTGACCTCTTTTTTTTTTAGGATCAATAAGCCCCCTTGGTTGAGGGCTGACCCTTGGAATGGGGGAGCCTCCAAATTCCCTTGGGAGGGGAATACTGGATCCTACATGTTCTCCTCCACACATTATAACCTTGCCTGCTGGGGAGCAGACCCCCTGATACTTCCTATCATCTGCTACCCAGCTGGACTTCGATGGAGGGCACTGAGCAGTAAAGATCTGCCTCCCTCAATGATCATTTCCTCCCCCAATGCTGATTTTTGGAACTGATTCCCATCTCCTCATATTCTATTCTCACTAGTTTTCCTGAAACTCTGATCACTAATGGTCAAACTTTCATGCCCTCCTTCTCTACTGACTTCCTCACTTCCTTGATGCTGACCAAACCTCTCCTGTGTCCTGTTCTTCCTCTGTCCTCCCCTCCCATTGTGTACTCCAGAATGCTTGCTCCCCTCTCAAAAGAAAAACCAGAGCCAACATGGCGGAGCATGGCAGGAACACTACTAGATTCACCTCCAAGTCTAAGATAATGCCCCAAAATGAATTCCAGGGATGGAGAACCAACAAAAGGACAAGGTGAAACATTTTTCCAGTCCAGAAG
The DNA here is from genome assembly GCA_023553655.1 of Myrmecobius fasciatus. Taxonomy (NCBI): domain Eukaryota; kingdom Metazoa; phylum Chordata; class Mammalia; order Dasyuromorphia; family Myrmecobiidae; genus Myrmecobius; species Myrmecobius fasciatus. The sequence continues at coordinate 140,202 of JAJPUD010005170.1, forward strand.
TTCAGCAAGAAAGATCTGTCTCACTCAGAGCAAGTGAGAGTACAGTCCAGGACCGCTGGCCCCCAGGTCAGGAAGGAGCAGCAAAGCAGGACTGAGATCCCATGGCCCCCACAGGCCAGCAGCAGACCCCAAACCCCAAGGCAAAAAGCTTGGGAAAGTGTCCCCCTAGCCCAGGATCACAGCCCAACTTTAATATGAATTTTAGGAGTCAAGAAATAGAATGGAAATACACACCGAGAGGCACACATGTACACTCACACACAGACACACAGACTTACACAGACACAAAGAGACCCTCACGCAGACTCAAACACACACCAAAAAGATAGTATGGTGACAGGGAAAATAATGACAGAAAAAAATAAAGGGGGAAGACAGGATGTCAACGGTGGCTTCGTGTAAAACCCCCCAAAGTGGATGAATCTGTGACCCACGAAGAGCTATGGAAGGAAATCCAAGGAGGACTTAAAGAGGAAAACCGGAGATGGGGAAGAAGATCGGGAAAAGCGGGTGATGGCGGAAGTGGGGGGGCTTGGGAGGAGTTGGGAGCGGAAGAGGCCATTGGGTCGGGGGCGGGGCCTGCAGTCCTGGCCCTGCTGGGGAGAGGAGGAGGAGGCTACATTCTCCTGAAGATGGACAGCACGGGGTTCTGAGGACTAAGCAGACTCTCCCGGAGTAGGCTGGCGGGAAATTGGAAGACTTGGAGCTACGATCTGGCTGCCTGCTTCTCAGATCGTCCTCCCTTCCCGAGGAGCTCCGGGCTCTCCTTTCCCGGGGTGTTCCGATCGCTTTGTCTTCCGAAGCTAGAACCGTGCTTGCAGCTCCAAGGTAGGTCGGAGCCAAAGTTGCCCCCATTTGCTGGCTTCCGCGGGCTGCCCCGGTCTATCGGGAGCATCCGCTTAAGCCCAGCTGCTGAATGAGCTCTCCAGCTTCCTGGCTCCCCTTGCCCAGATTGAAGACTTTGTCTCTAGGCAGCCGAGAGTCCTGATTTCAGCCTTCTGACCAGGACCCAAGGGTCCCGTGTCCCTGGTCCCACCTCTTGCTTAGAGATTCAGAACCACCTTCACACCCAGTCCTTCCAGGGATCCTCGAGTCCCATTTTCTTACCTCCGGAGCCTACCTTGGACTCTGTGACCAAAGCTCTTTGCTGCTTCCACTTAAGAGAACCCTCCTTCCTCTGGTTCCTGTCAGGTCGCAGGCTTGTGGCTCCCGTTTGCATTTTCCCTTTAGGAACTGCTAGCCCAGGCTCCACCAGAGCGCTCCACATTCCTCCCCAGCCCCCAGGTAGACTTTGGGGAACACAGGCATCCTGCTTTCCCGAGCTCAGCTAACCCCTTTAGTGGCCTTGATGGAAACTAGGGAATGAGTCTGTTCTATGAAGCAAGTGGGCTAAGACTAAAGTCCCTATTAATCAGGCAGGAACTGTGCATGCCCAATAACCCTTTTTACCCAGGTATGGAGGTTCTGCCAGAAATGAACCTCATAGAATAACGTGGCAGGAAGAGCATTTGACTCTTTCTCCAAAAAAAGTTGCCACAACAGGATAATGGGTTTCTTGCATTGCATATATTGTGTGTGTTTCAGTATAATGGGGTGAATCCCAGAGTGGAGCAGCCCTGGATCCTCACCCCGTTCCCTAAAGAAAACTAAATTTCAAGCTTCTCTCCTTCATCCCTTCCTGATTTCCATGCCCAGGGCTTCCAGTTCCCAGAGAAAATGTGATCTCTTATTTTAAGCACAAGCAAGCAACCTGGATGCCGGAGTAAGAAGGCCTGAGGAGCTGTTCTCCAGGTGAGTGAAGTGAAAACAGGCATATGAGAATTGCACGAGGCTTCTAGGAGTTACCATGAAGTAAATGCTAGGTTTTGGGGAGAAAGACCAGCCTTAGAATTTTTTTTTCTTATTGTAGTGAGTTTATTTATTTTCTTTTTCTTTTTTTTTTTTTTTTTGCTGAGGCAATTGGGGTTAAGTGACTTGCCCAGGGTCACACAGCTAGGGAATGTTAAGTGTCTGAGACCAGATTTGAACTCAGGTCCTCCTGACTTCAGGGCTGATGCTCTATCCACTGCGCCACCTAGCTGCCCCAGTTTATTTATTTTCAATACACATTTCTTTATGAATCATGTTGGGAGAGAAAAATCAGAGCAAAAGGGAAAAACCATGGGAGAGAGAAAAAAAATACAGAAAGAAGAAGTGAACATAACATACGTTGATTTACATTGTCTCTTTAGTTCTTTTTCTGAATGCAAATGGCATTTTCTGTCCAAAGTCTATTGGGACTGCTTGGGATAACTGAACTGCTGAGAAGAACCAAGTCTTTCATAGCTGATCTTTGCACATTCTTGCTGTTATTGTGCATTATGTATTCCTGGTTGTGCTTGTTTCGCTCAGCATCAGTTCATGTAAATCTTTCCAGGCCTTTCTGTAATCAGCTTGTTCATTATTTCTTATAGAACTGCTGAATCTAAAGGTATACACAGTTTGATAGCCCTTTGGGCACAGTGCCAGATTGCTCTTCAGAAAGGTTAGATCATTTCACAACTCTAACAATGCATTAGTGGCCCACTTTCCCCACATCCCCTCTAACATTTATCATTACCTTTTCCTATAATCTTAGCCAATCTGAGAGGTATGAGATGTTATCTCAGACTTGTTTTAATTTGCATTTCTGTTATCAATAGTGATTTAGAGCATTTTTTCATATAACTACAAATGGCTTTAATTTTGTCATGTGAAACTTGTCTGGTCATATCCTTTGACCATTTATCAATTGTGGAATGACTTGGATTCTTATAAATTTGAAGCAGCTCTTTATATATGTTAGAAATGAGATCTTTATCAAATATACTGGCTGTAAAGATTTTTTCCCAACTTTGTACTTCCTTCTCAATCTTGTTTCTATTGGTTTTGTTTGTGAAAAAAACTTCTTAATTTAATATAATCAAAGTTATTCATTTTGCTTTTGATAATATTCTATAGTTCTTCTTTGGTCATAAATTCCTCCCTTCTCCAAAGATCTGATAGATAAATGATCTCTTCTCCTAATTTACTTATCATCCTTTATGCCCAGATCATGTACTCATTTTTACCTTATTTTGGTATGGAAAGTGAGATCCAGCAGTGTCTCTACAGGGTCTCAATTGCAAAGAGATCATAAAACAGGGGAAAGGACCCACATGGGCAAAAATATTTGTAGCAGCTCTTTTAGTGGTAGCAACAAAATTGGAAAAGGTTTTGGATGCTCATCAACTGGGGAATGGCTGAACAAGTTATGGTACATGAAGGTAATGGAATATTATTGTTCTATAATATGTATGCTGAATTTCTGATCTATTATTTTCCAGTGTTCCCAGTAATTTCTGTCAGATAGTGAGCTCTTGTTTCCAAAACCTGGAGTTTGGGGGTTTAACAAATACTCAATTGCTGTAGGCCTTGATTATTGTATTGTATGTATCTAATCTATTTCACTGATTAATCTATGATGTAATCTATTTCTTAGCCAGTACCAAATGATTTGATTACTGCTACTTTACAATGTAGTTTTAGGATTGGTACTGCTAAGACACCATCCTTTGTATTTAGCTCATGACAAACATTGCATTAAATAACAAATGTACTCAAAGGTCAATTTTTTAAATGTTACTTTATGGTTTTTTTTCTTTTTTTTTTTTAATAATGTTGAATACAAAAAACAATTTTAAAAGGGCAGAATATCTTTGGATGTTTGTTTTTCTACCACCAGTAAAGTAGCTACTCTTGCTGAAACTCTATGGAAACATTCACAAATGTTGCCAACCATTTCCTTTGAGAAACTGCCAGATGGAAGAAAAGAAACATAAATAGAGGATAAGTTGAAATTGAAAAACAATCTCATCATTTCAATGAGTGGCTCTTTATGGTCTGTTTGTGCTGAAAGGTTATGATCTTCCATGATGATTTCAGGATGGCCTTGACTATGCATTCCTAGTGACCATGATTTTCAAGTAGGTTGACAGAACTGAGGCAAGAGTGAAGAACCAGGTAATATCTTAATCCGGAGATTACAGGTTTGATGAGATGGGATCACAAGGGAACCCAGGAATGAGAGAGCTGCTCTGGTGCAGGGAGAGAGCCACTGAGGGTCTTTGCAGGCCTGGGGCCTTTGTATGTGAATAGCAACCATCCTGGAATTTTGGAAATGATTTGATGTCAAATTGAGAATATGAAAGAATATCACACTTAGAAGCTGTCAGAGTTTGATGGAAGCACCCCATGAACCCCAAAAGCTTCGTATTCCCGATCATGAGTGTTTGAAATATATACCCATAGTTGTCTCAGAGGACAGTTTACCACTTGCTACAGCACTGGCAAAATTTTAGATCAAATCTTTTGGACCATTATCTCAATCTTTCAAGGGTTTTTTTTAGCTTCTAAAGGAGAAAGGTGCAATAGCATGCTCTGCCCTTCATGCCACAGGATGATTAACTCAGTTTCCTGTATGAGACACATATTTTCAGATGTGAATGATCTTCTGCATTTTTTAGAAATTGTGTTTGTTAAAAGGATGTTCAGGGGAGCATGATGATAATTTTTTTTTGTGATGATAAATTTTTAAAAAGAAATAAGCAATGATCATCTCAAAGAAGTAAAGCATCAGAACAAAATCAAATATGCCTCAGATACAATAGGAAAAAAATATTAGTATCCAAATAATGGATCAGAAAAAAAAATAAAATTGAAAATGATCACATGAAAGTGCAAACAACGGAAGGGAAAGGGGAAAACTGATAGTGGAGATAATTTGCCAAATACTGTAGGCAGAGCCTTCCCATTCACAGGGTGTTAATTCCAGTCATAGCTGCTGGGATTTGGGTCAAGTCACTCAATCCCTCTGAGCTGGTGGCTCACTTGTGCACACATAGTAAGAATGAAGGTACTTTCTATGTTGTCACAGGTTTACTGTGAGAATCCAATGTATTTGTGCATGAAGCTCATTAGAAATTAAATCATCTTTGGGATGTGAGCTAATGGGATTTTAAGTGATTGATTCTGCCCATTTAAGATTTTTCTCTTTGAATTGACTCAGATTTATAAGAATTCAAGCTCTTCTCTAACTGGTAAATGGTCAAAGGATATGAACAAACAATGTTCAGATGAAAAAATTAATACCATTTCTAGTCATGTGAAAAAGTGTTCTAAATCACTATTGGTCAAAGACAAATTAAGACAGCTCTAAGTTACCACTGCACATCTTTCAGATTAGCTAAAATGACAGGAAAAGATAATGATGAATTTTGGAGGGGATGTGGAAAACTGGAACACTAATATATTGTTGGTGGACTTGTGAACTGATCCAGCCATTCTGGAGAATATGGAACTATGTCCAAAGGGCTATCAAACTGTGCATACCCATTGATTCAGCAGTGTCTTTTCTGGGCTTGTATCCCAAAGAGATCATAAAAAAGGGAAAAGGACCCACATGTGCAAAAATGTTTGTAGCAGCCCTTTTTGTAGTGGAGAGAGGAATGTGAGGATTGAGTATACATCACAATATAGTATTTTACCCATTTTTGTTGTAGTTTGTTTGCATTTTCTTTTCTTTCTCATTTTTTCCTTTTTGATCTATTTTTTTCTTGTGCAACATGAAAATTGTGCAAGTATGTATAGAAGAATTGGGCATGTTTACCATATATTGAATTATTTGCCATGTAGGGAAGGGAGGGTTGGGAAAGGAAGGGAGAAAAAAATTTGGAATACAAGGTTTTACAAGGATGAATGTTGAAAATTATTCCTATATATATTTTTGAAAATAGAAAATTTTAATAAAAAAGAAGAAAAAAGATTTTCTTTTTGCCTGGGGAAATAGAAAATAACTGAGTTTCTGTTCTGCTAATGGAGGAAAGGGGATATTAATACATAGGTGTATAGTGTCTATTTTATTGCTTGTTGTTGGTTGTTTTTTCAGATCAAGAGATCAGATTTGAAATGATGGACACTACTGAGAAGACAAGCCTTTCTGTGGTAGAAACTCACAAGCCAAGGTCCATAAGTCGCTGTGATTTCATTTGGAGAGAAATCTGTGCTACACATGAGAAAAACCACACTGGCAAGAAATCTTATGAATGTAACCAGTGTGGAAAGGGTTTTAGAAAAAGGGGAACCCTTACAGTACATCAGAGAATCCACATTGGGGAGAAACCTTATGAATGTAACCAGTGTGGAAAGACATTTATAAAAAAAGAATCTCTTACTATACATCAGAGAATCCACACTGGGGAGAAACCTTATGAATGTAACCAGTGTGGAAAGGCTTTTATAAAAAAAGAATCTCTCACTGTACATCAGAGAATCCACACTGGGGAAAAACCTTATGAATGTAACCAATGTGGAAAGACTTTTATAAAAAAAGACTCTCTTACTGTACATCAGAGAATCCACAGTGGAGAGAAACCTTATGAATGTAATCAGTGTGGAAAGACTTTTATAAAAAAAGAATCTCTTACTATACATCAGAGAATCCACACTGGGGAGAAACGTTATGAATGTAACCAGTGTGGAAAGACTTTTATTAAAAAAGAATCTCTTACTCTACATCAAAGAATCCACACTGGGGAGAAACCTTATGAATGTAACCAGTGTGGAAAGGCTTTTACAAGAAGGGAATCTTTTACTGTACATCAGAGAATCCACGCAGGGGAGAAACCTTATGAATGTAACCATTGTGGAAAGACTTTTAGATATAAGCAAAGTCTTACTGGACATCAGAGAATCCACACTGGAGAGAAGTTTTATGTAAGTAACAAATAAGGAAAAGGTTGTGTAGAAAAACCTGCTTGGTTCTTGCCAGATTTGTGAGGAAATGTAAAGGCATTAAAATAAGGAGGAAAATGAATTTGGTAGAGAACATTGGGAGAGATCTGTCTACAGAAGTCAGTCAGTTCTCTTGTATGAGAAGGTCTTTCTTCTCATGACTTGTAGGACTTTGTGCTTCTGAACTTTTGAATGTGCATACTACTCACCTTGGAGTTGGGAGCCATGGTTTTTTTGTTTTGTTTTTCTCTAAGTGATTTCTGAATAAGTTCCATTGGAATTGCAGTTTTTCTCTGTTTAGAAGTTCTGGACAGTACTTGTGGGTTGTTTTCTTCACCAGTGTGTTCATTTTCCTCCTGAATGTGTCTTTCTGGGGGGTCCATGTTCATTAGGATGTTTATGTGCTTGCTGTCTTGGAATTCAATGCACTTTATTTCATCAAGAGATCGATTTTTTTTAATGTTCATTTTTATTTCACTTTTGCTAGGCTATCCTTCCCTTTTTGAGTATTTGCACTCCCTCAGTATTCTCGCTTCTGTGTTTTTTGGGAGCAGGGTTGCTGTGGCAGATTCTAGGATTTCTATTCCCTTTGTCAGAGTTAATAAAAAAAGACAAAACTTTTTCTCCCAGAATATGCCATACTTGCAAGCTTCTCACAAATCCTTTGCAGAATTTTCTTTAAGATGTATCACGTTTATCAGTTCTGCTAAGGAATAAATTTCCCATCACCCTCTTGCTCTCCTACACAGATCCATCTATCTCAGAGATAAAACAAAAACTTTCTTCCTGATTCCATGGAGAAGACCATTCCTTAATAAGACATTTCTCAGCTTTATTCCAACTGATCCTATAAAATACTCTTCTGAAAATTCAATAAATGACAGAAAGAGTTGACTTTGACAATCAAAAATGGGATGACCTTTGAGCAAATCCCTTCTCTGAGCTTCAGTTTCCTCCTGAAAACTGAAGTGTTGGACTCTACTTCTTTTTTTTAAGCTTTTTATTTTCAAAATATATGCCTGGGTAGGTTTCAATATTCATCCTTGCAAAACTTTGTATTCCAAATTTTTTCTCCCTCCCTTCCCTCATCCCCTCCTTTAGATAGCAAATAATCCAATATATGTTAAGCATAAGCAATTCTTCTATACTTATTTCTACAATTTTCATGCTGCACAAGAAAAATCAGAAATAAAATGAGAAATAAAACAAAAAGGAAGCAAACTACAACAAAGAAAGGTGAAAATGCTATGTTGTGATCCACATTCAGTCCCCACAGTCCTGTCTCTGGATGTAGATGGCTTTCCCCATCACAGGTCGATTGGAGTTGGCCTGAATCACCTCACTGTTCAAAAGTTTCTGAAGTATTTCTGAAGTATCTTTCAGTTCTACATCTCATGACTTTGGTGCTTTAGGACCTGGTGACATTCAGGGATGTTGCTGTGGACTTTACCCAGGAAGAGTGGGGCCTCTTGAACCATCCTCAGTTAAAGTTGTACAAGGAGGTCATGTTGGAGAATATCTGGAACCTGCTTTCCCTGGGGAAGGACATTTCCCCTGGTAAGTCTGAAGCTGAAACCAAAGAAAATATCCCTATTTCCCTGTGTGCTGAGTTAGGAGGGTTTATCAGTGACCAGAAAAGGGGAAGTGCTGGTTTCCTGTGTCCAAGACACAAAATCCTCCTGCAGGCTAGTTTTCCAGTCAAAGTCTTTGAATTAATTGTGTGAGGACTTCCTCTTTTGCTCTTGAGGTTCCCTACCAATTCTAAGTGGCTTCAGGTTAAATACTAAATTAGTGTGGAAGTATTTCAAACATGGAACTAATCTCAAGAGGTTATTTCCTTTAACCTCTACCTGAACATGAATTTTGTCACTTTTTTTGCACTGGTAGAGACTGTGAGAACAACAGGGAGAAAGGGAAGGATGAAAAGAGACATGTGAAAGGTTACTCCGGACAATTTCTCAGCAAGTGGGACTCTGCTATTGCCTTCAGCAGGTCCTGGGTTGGCTTGGAAGGATATAATGTATGGGACTGACTCAAGGCAATGCTTAGTTTAGATGTTCAGGAACAATCAGACCCTGCCAGGTCATTCTACCAGTAAGAGGATGCTTACTTGAGTATAGCACAGAAAGAGTATTCAGTCAGGACACTAGAGTTCTTTATCTTGAGTGGACAAGGCTCCTCCTGCTTCCATGTGGGAGATCATCTGGTCAGCAGAGCAGGGGGTAGCAATGGACCATCTTGGGAAATCTATCTTCAGGACCCTGATTTCACAAGGGTAGATTATGAGAGCTTTAAGTTTTCAGGCATACTCACTAATCTGTCCAGAGGCCCTCAGAATACTGCTTGAAGGGAGGCACATGGAGCTTTTGCCCAGTCTGTAAACCTGGCCCTAGGTCAGTTTTGTCTCTTTTCAGGAAGAAAAAGCAAATGCTATCTAACCATGTAGCAGGGGAAGGACAGAACTCCAGGAGATGGTGGCCCTTTCATCATGGCTGATAAGCTCAATGAGAAGAGTGCTACCTTTAATAGTCATGAGGAAGACAGGCTGAAAGAAGAAAACCAACATGTATTATGAAGCACCTACTAAGTGCCAGACATTTGAGTTAAGCACCTTAGCAATATCCCTCTGATTCTCACAACAAACCCTGGAATATAGATTTCATTATCCTCTTTTTATGTTTAGTTCTGTAGTCAGGAAGATTGGGGGTGGGGGATGGAGAGAGGAAGGAGATAATGCTTTACTTTACTTTTTAAAATTCTAACTTTTCTCTACAACAAAAATTAGCCATCTCTCTTCCCTTTCTGCCATGCCTTCCCATTGAAAAAGCAAGAAAAACCAACCCCCACTAACATCAACTTAACCAAATTTTTTATTGTTTTTATCCAAAGAATATTAACTCCCAAGCTGTATTCTGAGTATCGCTTTTCTATCAAGTGGTAGTCAACATGTCATCGTGACTCCTCAGAAATTGATTGATCAATGCATTGATAAGAGTTTGTAGGTGTGTATACACACATTTGGAGCAGCCAAGATCCACCTTCTCCTTTCTCATTGTGTTCACTGAGAACACAAATAAAACTGAACCCCTTCACAGTATGATTGTCTGACAGGCTAAAAAATCCACCTGCCTACATCCTAAAAAAATATTTTTCCTCCAGCACCAGAACCTTGCATGTTTAAGTGGTAGAGAGCAGCATGTTTCATCATTGTTCCTCAGGTTTGGTTGCTCTTTGCACTAATCCTAGTTCACTACAATTATATTCCAAGGGGAAAGACAATTTCCCTAATGGAACTCATGGTTAACCAGGGAGAAGATGCCATTAAGCAAGAAACTGCCCTTAAGCCCAGCAAGTTCCTAATGAACCCTCCACTCCACAAGATTGGCTAAATTATGCTTAGGAAGAGGACCACCCCTAAAAAGGAATTGACAAGATAGTGAGATACAGTAGTTTCTTTTATGTGGGAAATGTAATCTTGGAGGGTTGACATAATAACTTGGCTTTCTAATTGGATACAGTTGTTAAGGACCATGCTTAAGTGTGAAGGGGCAGGTCATTTCTCTGAAAGCCCCCACAGCTGTGAATCATAACACCCCTGAAAGAATTGCAAATCAGCCTTTACTGAGGTAGATGTTGCTTGTGAACTGAGAATGAAATAAATGGGTGGCAAGAGGGAAGAGGAGGGAAGTCAGAGAATGCAACTGCCTCTCAGTCTCCTTGTATCGTTATCATCCTCTCAGACGAAGGAATCTATTCTGCTGGTCAGAAGTAGATCCCCAGCAGTCACTAGCAGGTTGCGCCTGTAATGAATGGCGCCCAACGTGGGGTACAAGAAACAAGAAATAAAGAAGCAGCAGTGCTCAAAAGCTGTTCATGAGTAGGACCCTCCCAGGAGAGTTCCTTCTGTAACCTGTGGGGAAGGAAAGGGAGGAGCCCTAGTAAGACTTTTTCTGTCAAAGTAATTAAAATGGCCTAACACATCAAAGGGCCAAGCCAGGAGAGAGACTGATGAGGGACTTATGAAAAGTGCCTACTCTGACTACAATCCTATTCCATTTATCAGAAAGTTTGCCTCCATGACATCTCACAAGATTCAACAGCTGCTATAGCATCTCACCCTACAACCATCCAGAGGAAGAGGACGGCAAAGACTTTGACATTCCTCAGCATGTGGACTCAGATAACAGCCACTGCACAAACTTACCGACCATGCTTTTGGGGGGAAAATAATCATGTTCCCATAAAACAAAAAACACAGAATTGTTAAGGACCATGCCTAAGGTTGGAGGGGCAGATTGATTCTCCAAAAGCTCTCACAGCTATGAATCATAACACCCTTAAAAAATTGCAAATCAGCCTTTACTGACGCAGATGTTGCTTGTGAATTGGAAATGAAATAAATGGGCGGCAAGAGGGAAGAGGAGACAGGTGAGAGAAAGCAACTGCCTCAGTCTCCTTGCATTATTATCATCCTCTCACATGAAGGGGATCTATTGTGCTGGTCAGAAGTAGATCCCCAGCAGCCACTAGCAGGTTGCTCCTGTAACATACAGTAACTGGGGAGTTATGATGGCTTGGGTAATGCAAAGAATTTGATTAAGAATTCAAGCAGAAATGGGACTGTCTAAAAAGTCCACTTAAAGAAAACAAAAGGTCTGCTCAAAATCAAAAGATCCACTTATAATCCTATCAGTGCTCTTCCCTGCTTGCCTCAGGGAGTAACTTACTTGGCTTACAGATTGCTTATAATAATTGAGAATCTCTATCATTGACTGCTTAACTACTTAGAACCTCATTAGAAAAACATTACAATAATGTTGTTGGGGAAATTCTCAATACACCCAATTAAGTATGTAAAAGTTTCCAAACTTTGCAATGGCACTCTCTTATAGTTTAATTCATAATTTCATAGCATCCAGACCAGAAAAGAAATGTTCTAAGAAAACAATTGCATCAACATCTAGAAACTATTTTCTTAAATTCTTGCATTTCTTATACAAATGGTTTCCCAAATTTTCCAAACTCAAAAAATAAAAAGGATGATTTAATAGTGTACATAATGTTGTAGATTTAAAACATAAAAAGAAAATTGCCAAATGACATCAGTTCCATTCAGTGCATTTCTGAATTATTTTACATAAAAGTCATCTATTCAATTTGACACCCTAGACTGATTGCTTACAGAGTAAGAGTAATTCTGATCACTTCTCTTTTATTCTTACATTGCTCATCATCACTTTAATGTTAAATTTTAGGGGTATTTTATCTTAAAGTCTAATCTGCTTGTAGAGGATCCAAGATCACAAACACAATGGGAGAATTCAGTACGATCTAATCTGGATTTAGGATTACAAGTAGTATGCAGCATCCCAATTTTCCCAGGAGCCTTTACTTTGGATAAGTTTGGTGCTGAAGTTTTAGCAGAGCAGTCTTTCTGCTCAAAAGGAGGAGAGGATAAATCTGGGAGGGAAGGTAGTACTGGAGACATTGTGGATTAGAAGCTCTCAGTCTGGGACTAAGTGCAGAAGGGAAGATGGGCTTTTCTGTGCAGAGGTAAAAGAAGGAGGGACTCTCTAGGAGGCTCCAGCCTTTCTCTTGGTTATCAGAAAGGCACAGAATTGAAACCTTTGGTTAGCTGTGACCACTTTAGTAAGAGCTTTGGCTGTTGCTTCATTTGTGGGCCAGAAAGGGTGGAGAAAGCAGAACCCTGAGCTAGACCAGGACCAGAAGGAGGAACTTGACAAAATGGAGACACTCTGGTTACCTTGCTACCTCCACAGGGAGTCTGGAGCCAGAGGGAATGAGCCCTGGGAGCCTCAGACCTCCTCCTCAGGTGAGTGCAGTCCATCCACAGCCCTGACCAAGATCAGCAGTCACAGCCATTTCCATGGATATAGAAGGTGTGTGTGAAGCTGTCAATGCCTCATGTATGGATAGTTTCTTTACAAAAGTGAGCATTAGGTGTCACACAGTACTAACCACATTTCTCTGCTTTCCTGTGTTTTAAATGGATTAACTGGTCTCTTCAGCAGTAAAACACCCCCCCCCCCAACCTAACTTGGTGAACTCCCTACTTGTTTTTAAGTTCCATTTCATTACAACTGATAGACAAAGATGACCCCTAATCAAATTACTCTTTGTTACCTAGGGTTCACAACTTTGCTATCTGAATGGTGGACACACACACACACACACACACACAAACCTTTTCCCTGTGATATGTATATATATAATCATACATGTCTGTATCAGTCAAGGTGCATTGTTTCATTCTGTCACCTCCCCCAGCATTGGGAGCACAAGTAAAAGAAAATCCATTATACAAAATGGACCATTAATCTGAGAAAAAAAATAACCAACGTTCCTCAATCTGTACCAATTTGTGGCCTTATTGCTGCTTTATTGGGGGAACAGATTGTTTTATTACACCATCTCAAGGACAGGAAAGAGGCCTGTGCTGAAAGGGGTCTGATCCTGGATCTCCTGTTATGAGCCCTATGAGTTTCTGAACTGGGTGAGAGTCTGTACAAAAGTAGATTAATGCTAGACTCTGTCCCTGCTGGCCACCTAATAAACTCTGCTGGCTCAGAGTCACAATTTTAGGTTCCCCCTTTATTCTGAGATTCCCTCCCTAATTACTCCATCATTGGCTGGTGTAGGCATTGGAAGCCAGGTCCAGCTTTGCTCCCTCCCCTCCCCAGCCTGAGGCATGGTCCTGCTTCTGCAGGCTTCTGAACTTCCTGGCTTCCTTCCCCAGGGTCTCCCTATCCAGGACTTCTTCTGCTTCACACAGATTCCCTTGACCCTGGTTCTGTGACCTGACTCTGAATCAAGGGTGCCAAACCATCCTATTGCACTTTCCCAATGTGGGTCTGTGTCCTGCAGCCCTGATACATGGGATCTGATTGCAGAGATGCTCCTTGCAAGGTATCTTCCTTACAAGACTTTCCTCCAAGGCCTACAGGCCTCCCTTTCCTCCCCAAAGCCAAACTGGACAAAGGATTCTGATTTTTCTGAGTTTCCTCATCAAGATGCAATCCATCAGTTGCATTGTACAAATCTCTTAGGAATCTGGGGACAGGACTTCAATGCACTGCTTCCCCCTTCACCACCTCCCCTTCTTTTTCTACCTTCCATGTTCAGCCACCCAGGGGCATTTTCCTCACTTTCTCAGTTTACAAAAGTGGAGAAAACTGAGGCAGATGATTAGGGCCTTGCCCAGGATCACACAGCTATTAAGTGCCTTGAGGCTTCCTGTGAACTCATTTCTTCCCCAAGATCACCCTTTTTGCAAAATTTCAATGACAACATTAATGTAGCTTTAAAGATGTGGATTATTTGGGGCAATATTGCCATTTTTTATATTGATACAGCCTAGTCATGAGCACTTGATATTCCTTTAGCTTTTAGGTTGTCATGCATTACTTTACGGATGGCATTGCAATTGAATTTATACAACTCTTTTAATGCCCAGATACTATATCCATCTTTTATTTATTTGGAGTGGGATTTTTCTCTCAATTATTTCTTCTTGTACTTTGTTTCTATTTCCTAGAAATGCTCTTATCTTAGGAGGATTCATTGGGTATCCTGTAATTTTGCATAAACTATTAATTATCTCACTGGGTGTCTCTGCTGATTCTCTGGGATTTTCTAAGGAAACATTCTATCATCAACAAACAGGGATAGTTTGAGCTCTTCTTTAACCATCTTTATTGCTTTCTTTCCTTTTTTTTTTTGTTTTATTACTATTGCTAGCATTGCTAGAAGAGTGGGGAGAGTAACTATTCTTGCTTTACTCCTACATTAATTGGAAAAGTTTCTAGTATAACCCCAATTCATGTAATATTTATAGTTTTTGATAAATGTTTTTATGACTTTGAAAATGGTCCCACTAGGCCTGAACTTCTAATAAAATTTTTACCTCAAAAGATGGTCCAAAGCACTCTCCTTATCTATTGAAATGACTCTATGGTTTTAAATGTTTTGATTTAGAATATAATTAATTGTGTTCATTATTTTCCTAATGTTGAACTATCCTTCCTCCTTGGTACAAATGCCACTTGAGCATGAGGAATGATTTCTTGGAATTCAAGGTGATTGTTTTGATAAAATTTTGTTTAAAGTTTTGTAGAGGGGAGAGAATGTTCATTCATTGGTTGGTAATTTACTTTCTGGGATTAGACTTTCATTTGTTTCACTATTGGGTCTATGTTAGACTGATAAAAGGATTCTGGTAGAATACTTTCTGATTTGGGGGAATTAGTGGTAAAGTATGGATATTAACTACTCAATAAATATGATAGAATTTTCTTGTCTTTCGGTGATTTCGATATGTCATGCATTTGGTGATTCCTCTTAGTATTCTTTCTTTTCAAGTTTTCTTTAGCATAAATCTACATAGCACGTTGACTGTCCCTTTTATTTTTTCTAGTTTTGTGTGTGTGTGTGATTTTACCTTTGCCATTTGATATTTTGATTGGGTTTTCTTCTCTTTTTTATAAGGTTAGCTAATTGAGTTTTCTCACCTTTATTAGTCTTTTCAAAGAAGCCATTTATTTTAATTTTTTGATTTCAAATTCCTCTATTTCCCTTACCATTTTAATATCTTGCCATTTATACTTATTTGTGGTTTATTCATTTAATTTTCTCATTTTTTAGAATGCAGATTTAGTTAATTTTTTCTTTTTCTAAGTTATGAGGTCTAGCTTAGCTGAATCCCAGAAATTTTGGGATATTGTTTCATCATTTTCTTTTTTTGCAAAGTTATCATTTCTGAGATCTTTTTTTTGAATCAGTCATTATTTAATATGTCACTGGTAAATTTCCATGTAGCTTTGCATCCTTTGCTGGTTATCCCTGAATCAATTTCCATTCTCATTTCATTAGGTAATGAGTGAATATAGTAATTATTTCTGCCTTTTTACATTTGTGTGCAGAATCTTTATCCCAGTGATTAATTTTGTAGATGTTTCATATATGGTCGTCCCATTTAGAAGATGCTGTATGTCTTTAACCTCTAGTTTCTTTAGGCATTAGTTCATTTCTTCTGCTTTCATCTCATTCTACATTTCTTTGTCCCCCTTTTTGCTTTGACTTTTCCTGTAAATTCTCCTTCCTCTCTTGCCCTTTACCTTGTCCTGTTCATTGGTTTTTAAATTTCATCCATTTTCTTCCTTTTCCATGAGGATATCTCTCCTCCTCACTGTCTGTCTTCCTTTTTTTTTTTTTGCCTAGATGCTTATTCTCTGGTCCATAGTCCCTCTCTTCCTCTGGTCTTTGTCTTTTCCCTCTACACTTCTTACAGTGAAAGCCTCCCAGGTGACTCCTCTGAGCTGTGTCCTGTAAGTGCTTTCTGCTATTGCTTCTAGGCCAGCCCCACCGATTCCTCCTTTCCATGGTGTCTTCCTTTCAGAATACTGTGTATCACTGCAGGGGTCAGAGACCACACTGCTCCATTGCGGGGAACATTGTCCCCTGATATTTATCCTCTCTTGTCTTCCTTTTATTTTTCATCAGCATTTTTTTTTATAAATCTCAACACTGTCTCCATGCTCTCCTGTTCCTCCCAGTGCCAGTTCCCCCCAGGAATGACAGCTCCCCCACCCCCAAGACAAGTAGCATTTTCAGACACCTAACCCCCAAGCCTCAGGGTGAGGTCCCTTATCTCCTATAAGAATATTCTCCAATCCCCCAAAGTCTGGCCCCTTTCCTCTCTTCACCTTCTCAATCTTTCCATCTTCCTCCCTGACTCCCCAGGTGGTCTTCTCTTTCCAACTCCATGGATCTTATCTGCCAAATTCCCACTTTTCTTGATTATTCTCCAGCCTTTGGCACTCCCTGTGACTCTCTCCTTGAGGATTCTCTTCTCTTAGTTTTTAGAATGCAACTTTCTCCTGGCTTTTCCCCTCCTTATGTGATCACTCCTCTGTCTTCTTACTGCAACTCAGGCTCCTCTTTTCTATAGAATGCTCCCTTTTTATCCTTTATTGTTTATCTCCCATCTGCAGGCTAGGTCACCCTGGGCTCCATCCTTGACTCCAGTGCTCTCTGGAACCCCTTCTTCCATTTCCTTTATCTCCTTGGTTTGCATTGGTCAGGCATTATTCCAAAGTCAGTCAGTCCAAGGCCATGAGAAGGTCTTTCTCCTCAAAGCTTGCAGGACTTTGTGCTTCTGACCTGAATTGTTAAAGGTGACTACTACCAGCCTGGCAGTTTGTAGCCAAGGGTTTTGTTTTTGGTTTCCAAGTTGGGTTCAGTTTTTCTGTGGGTGACCTGGAGATTTTTTCCATTGAAATTTCATTTTCTCTCTTCAGAAGTGGCCAGTTCTCTTTGACCATTTCCTTCAAGATGGTGTCCATTTTGTTTTAACCAGTTGTGTCCTTCTGTGAGATCTCCCATTCTTATACCTATCTATGTCCATGCTGTCTTTCCCTCCAGTACACTTCCCTTCAGATTTTTTTTTTTGAATGTTAATTGTTGTTTACTTCATTTCCTCTAGGCTGTCCTTCACTTCACTCTTTTGTTTTCTTTGGGAAGAGTTACCATGGCAGAATCTCAGTTTTCTATTCCCTCATCTTGGCAATTAACAAAAGAAGATCAGAAGTCCAAGAAGGATGGAAAAAGCTCTGTGTGGGAAGGAGGCATTGATTCAGGGATTTGTGGAGAACTCAGTTAGAAAAGTCCCAAGAAGTAGAACCAGGTGAATAATGAGGAAATACCTGGGCTTTCTCCTTAAGAAAAGGTTCAGCCACCCCCTTCCCATATTGGTAAAGGGGGGCTGTGGGAGGCTTGTGAAGGAAAATGATTTACAGTATCTTCTCTTGTGTTTGAGTTAAGGAATCAATCTGAGATGAGTTTTCTGTCAGAAAAAGGACTGCCTTCCTTTACTGAGAACCCATCCTATGGATGAAGAAGGGATCAAGGGACCCTAGAGAAAAGGAAAGATTTAGCAATGCATGGCAATCTCAAAAAGTGTAAACAGCAATAAATTCTACAGTTGTTTAGAAGTGAAAAAATAGAGAAAAGTAAAGTTGAAATGTGGATTGCACAAAGACCATGAGGAAGTCAGGGTAGCAATTCCTACTTAGAAATTATCATGTGACAAATTCACAAAGGCCATTCTCTTTGCCCAAAGGTAGGCTTATTTAGGAGAAGAGGTTATAGTCATAATGAAGATTTAAAAATAAAAATGAGCAGTGTGAAATATGAAATCGTGCTGAAAGAGCAATAGGGTTACCCAGGAAAAGAATTTGGAAGACTCCATTAAAGGAAAATGGTGGATTATTCCATTGACTGACAGCCTAGAAACATAAAGGAGTTTAGCAAACTAGCCAGAGTTAGTCATAATAAGGACAAAGTCACCATTAAATTGAAGGCACTGTGAGGAGAGAGAGAGAGAGTATTCCATAGTAGGTCTTGTCCTGAAAAGGATTTAGCAAAGCTCTTGACCCCATGGGCACATCTTTCATAGGTGAAATACAGAGATTTCTTGGAGATTTCTTAGGGCAGGAGGGGGAAGTACCAGGCAAGAATTTGATAGCTCAGAGGGAAGGGTCAAAGAAGAGCCAGATGGGATGATCCTGGCAGACCGGGTCACAGTCCTAAAACATGATAATCAGAATCTCAGAGGCTGTTTGCAGATGCCCAGAGGTTTAAGGGATAGACAGTAGAAGAATGGGAATGAGTTTCATTCCCCAAGTCACACTATGGGAATAGTCTGGCACTTGGTTATGCCTGATAATAGCAGGCTGGGTTTTTCCTGACAAGGGAAGTGAATAAGCTCAAAGTCCACATCAGACCATAGATAATGAGTTTCAAAGAAGAAATCAAAATTATGGAAAATGGAACAACAATTATGTGTATAGGATGGAAAATAAATATCAGAATGTCTGGTTAAGTGAATCCTATGCTTATGATGAAAATGGAAGAAAATGAAATAGAAAATTCAATTGCATTAGTCAAACATATGTTTGACATGTAGCAGGTGGGAAATATAGATGACCCTTCCTAAGTTTCAGGGTATTCTCAGTTCTGGTCACATTTACCTATATATGATCCATCTGTTGGATTCTTAACTTATTTTCATGATTCTTGTTCTCCCAAAGATTATAGATTTCTAGGCAACCTTGTAAAACATGTATTTCTCATAAAGAAAATGGCAATACTTTCCCCATGAATTGTTTTGTAATGAATTAAGGAAGCCTCTTTTCTAGTTATTCTTGTTTCTCTGTAATAAAATATAAAAATTAAGCAATATATACTTTAAACAAATGAAAGCAATTACAAATAAAGGCATGAACTGTTTTACCCATATCAACTTCATACCCAGAGTGATCTCAGGAAAGCAACAAAACTTTCTCTATGCTGTACTTGCCACCTTCTCACAAACTCTTTACATATTTTTCTTTAGAATATGTCACTTTAATCAGTTCTGCTGAAGAAGAAACTTGCCATCACCCTCTTGCTCTCCACAGATCCATCTACCTCACAGATAAAATACAAACTCCTCCTGATTCCACAAGGAAATACATTCAATAATAAGACATTTCTCAGCTTTCCTGCAACTGATAGTATAAATGCTTTTCCCAAAATTCAATGAGACTCTTAATGACCATGGTTGCAGGAGCTGACTCGGACACTCAGATATGGCATGACCTTTGAGCAAATCCCTGATCTGTTTGAGTTTCCTCCTGCAAATTGGAGAGAGTTGGTTGGATGCTTGAATTCTGAAGTGCCTTTCAGCTCTATATCTCATGACTTTTGGTGCTTTAGGACTTGGTGACATTCAGGGATGTTGCTGTGGATTTTACCCAGGAGGAGTGGGGCCTCTTGGACCATCCTCAGAAGGAGTTGTACAAGGAGGTCATGTTGGAGACTGCCTGCAACCTGCTCTCCCTGAGTAAGGACATTTCCCTGGGTAACTCTGAATCTGCAATCAAAGGGCATATTTTCATTTCCTGGGGTGCATGGTTGGGTTGGGGTTGTATCAGTTGCAAAGGGGGAAGTGCTTGTCTGCTGTGTCCAAGCAACAGAGTCCTCCTGTATATCTTTGCTTTGTATGATAGAAAACTGAGGGGGTCCTTAGTTGTTCCTGAAGCTGTCTCTTCTAGGTAACTTCAAGTCAAAGGTCAAATCAGTGTGGAAGCATCTGAAACAATGAACTAGTCTCAGGTTTTTTTTGGTTAACCTCTACCTGGACACAGATTGGTCTACCAGAGCTCTGAAAGTTGCTTCTGCAGTTATTCCTGACAACCAGTTCCTCTTTGGCATGGGGCTAGGATTTGGAATATTCTCCTTTTTAGCAAGTTTGTAGCCTAAAGCCCATAATTGTTTCTAGTATAGGAAAGTTATCCTGAATCTTCCTTCTGCTCTGAAATTACACAGCAGTGGTGGGAAAGGAATGGAAGGGAATGAGCATTTCTTTTCAGCTACCATTTGTCAGGTGCTGTGCCATATGTTTTCTTTACAATACATTAACAATATTGTTTAAGAAAAACTTCCAGCAAATAAGTTATTTTGATTACTCAAAATACCGAAATTAATGAAAAAGCACAAATAAAGAAAGATGTGATTTGCATCCAGATAAAGAACTAATAGAAACATGTATGGCATAATGTTATTTTAGGCCCAATAACCTTTTTTACCCAGGAATGGGGTTAGAAGTTTCTGCAGAATGGAACCTAATAGGATGACAGGTTTGGAGGGGAGGAAGAGCATTTGACTGTTTCTCCAAAAAAAGTTGTACCGTGGGATGATGTGACAAACCCTATTATGGGTTTCTTGCATTACAAGCACTAGTGGGTGACCATACACTCATGTTTCCATATAATGAGGTGAATTCCAAAAGAGAGCAGCTCTGGATCTTAAACTCATTCCTTAAAGAGAAGTAAATTTCAAGCTTTTCTCCTTCATGATAACCTGATTTCCATCCTCAGGGCTTCCAGTTTCTAGAGAAGATGTGATCTCTTATTTTAAGCAAAGGCAAGCACCCTGGATGCTGGACCAAGAAGGTCTGAGGAGCTGCTCTCCAGGTGAGTGAGGTGAAAGCAGGGATATGAGAGTTACAAGTGACTTCTAGGAGTTAACCATTGACCTGACCAGCAGGTCATCAACGTGGGTCGGCGAGCAGGACATAAGCCGGGGGAGCAGAGCTCGTAAGGCCGAATGGCCTGGGGAGACACAGAGGTCTGGGGACAGGATCGCAGAGAGGAAGGAGACAACTCTAGGTTACGGTAGATTATGTCTCAAGTTTATTGAGTTTGCACAGAGTATATATAGGCAGATAACCACAATGCAGTAACAGCACATTGAGCAAGAAGACAGATGGGGTGTGATACTTTGAAATGAGGGGTCGGGGTCAGGTGTCAAAGGTTAGGGGCCCCAAGGGTGGAGTAGAACAATGATATCTTGTAGTTTCCTGAGGCGTGTCGTTCTGCATGCCTATGCTGGAATATGCAGTGGTTATTCTTAGATATTCAGATATTTGTGTCAGGGTGGGGAGGGGGAAGGTGAAAAGGGTCATGGTGTTAAGGTTCAGTCTTTGGCAAGGGGGGAAGGGGGAAGGTTAGAAGGGTCATGGTTTTAAGGTTCAGTCTCTGGCAAACCATGAAATAAATGCTAGGTTTGGGGGAGAAAGACCAGCCTGGGAATTCTTTTTCAGATACATTTTAGGCAGATCTCTTTTTCAGATACTCCTGGACCAGTAACTGAATCTCAGTTTCCCATCTATAAAATCAGTGGGTTGCACACCATGAATTTGTAGTCCTTGCCATGGATTATCTGGGTCCTCTACAAAGTCATTGTTTGGCATTTGGGGCAACGAAATTCTCCTGAAAGTACCAAAAGGGGACCAGATTATCCCAGATGAGCCATTTCTCAGAACTTCTTCTAGTGAACAGTTAAATGCATGCTGTAAGTCAGGCCTTGGGCTAACCACCAGGAACATAAAGAGATTATTTGCTAATTACTATTTAAAAGAGTTAGATTTCTATTGGCTCATTACAAGCATTGCATTAAATAACAAATGTACTTAAAGGTCAATTTTAAATATTGCTTTATGTGGTTTTCTTTCTTTTTTTTTAAATAATGTTTACAGTGGGCAGCTAGGGGGCATAGTAGATATAGCACCAGCCCTGAAGTCAGGAGGACCTGAGTTCAAATTTGACCTCAGACACTTAACACTTCCTAGTTGTATGACCCTGGGCAAGCCACTTAACCCCAGTTGCCTCAGCATAATCATCATCATAATAATGTTTACTACACAAAACAACCTTTAAAAGGATAGGATTTCTTCAGATATTACTTTGTTTTAGTTACACTGTCACTGAAGTTATTGAATGACCAACCCATGGTACCAACCAATTATTCTGAGAAATTGCCATGTGGAAGAAATAAAATTATGCATACATGTTTCTATTAGTTCTTTATCTGAATGCAAATCACATCTTTCTATATTTGTGCTTTTTCATTAATTTCAGTATTTTGAATAGTCAAAGTAACTTATTTGCTGGAAGTTTTTCTTAAACAATATTGTTGTTAATGTATTGTAAAGAAAGCATAGGATAAGTTCAAATTAAAAACTACCTCAGCATTTCAATGAGTGACATTTTCAGGTGTGCTTTTGTAGAAAGGTTGTGGTCTCCCATAATGAATTCATGATGTCCTCTCCTGTACATTCCTAGTAACCATTGTTTTCAAGTAGGCTGCCAGCACTCTATAAGAGTGCAGACCTAGATAATATTATTTTTAAAATTTTATCCCATTTGAAAAAAAAAGAGTAAGAAAAAAAGAAAAATAGAAAAAGAATATAAAACAAAATAAAATAAAACAAAAGAGAACATCATCAATGTGTCTAGCAGAACTTCAGGAAGGATTCAAAACATATAGCAACAAATTACTAGATCAAGAAAGTATCAAAGTAGAAGAAAATATATTCATGACTAAATATTTTCTTTACTTCGTTGTAAATTATCCTTTTGGTTCTCTACATTGTACCTTATTGATTTTTCCCCTTTCATTTTCTTCACCCCCAAGCAAACTACAGTTAAGAAGAGATATATTTATGTATACTTATGTAGATATATCCATCCATACATACATACATTCACAAACATCACACCCCCCAACACACACACACACACACACACACACACACGTCTTTTGTATTCCTGCTGACTCTTTAATTAAATTCTGCATCATAACTTGCCTTGCTATTCCCTCCTTCACCTTCTTCCCTCACATCTTGCTTCTCTATTAGCCCATCCTTCCTCCCTCAGGGATGCTCTGCCCTTCATGGTACATATGCAGTGTTATCTACTGAACCCATTCCTGATGTGAGTAATTTCCAGAACTACCCGCCCTCCTGTCCCCTCTAATGATTCTGTGTTTATTCTTCCTCTTCACTTCATTTATATAATATGATTTCTATTCTTACCTTAACTCTGCCAATCTTTTTTTTTTTGTTTGTTTCCATATTGTTGATGTGGATCTTAAACATAAAGAAAGAAAACAAATGAGTTGTCCGTGTTTAAACAGTTTGTCCATATTGATTTGCTTAATGTTGATATATGATATTGGCTCTTAGAGGTTAAATTTTCTGTTAAGTTCAGTTTGGTTGAAAGAAAATCCTGAAAATCTGCAAGTTCACTGAATGTCCATTTTTTTCTCATTCAACATTACGCATACTTTTGCTTGATGTGCTGTTTTTGGCCAGAGGCTGAGTTCTTTTGATTTTAATTGATTTTCTTATATTTCTTTAATTTATTTTTTTATAAGATGTTTCACATTCTGTTCTATTTTCTCATTCTTTGGAATCTGTTTTGTATTTTTCTTGATCTCATGGCTTCACTGACTTCCCCTTGCCCGATTCTAATTTTCAAAGAATTCTTTTCATCTTTGAGACTCCGTACCTCCTTTCCTAGTAAGTTAACCTTTTTTCATAATCTTTTTGTTTTTCTTGGATGGTTCTAAATTATTTTAAATGAACCCCAAAAGCTGCGTGTTACTGATCACGACTGTTTGAAGTCACTGAGAGAGAAAGTTGTTAAGATGAATATATGCACATACTTGCTGTTCCAGTAACAATTTACCACTTAATACAGCACTGACACATTTTGGGCTCAAATCCCTTCCATCATTGTCTTACTCTTTCAAGGAAATTGTGAGCTTCTAAAGGGGGAAGAGGTGCAATAGCATGTTCTACCCTTCCATGCCACAGGATGATTTACTCAGTTTCTCTGTATGGGACACATACTTTCAAATGTGGGTGATTTAGGTCATTTTTAAAAAATTGTGTTTGTTAAAAAGATATTTAATAAATAAATAAATAATAAAAATAAAAAGATATGCAGGGGGATGTGATGATAAGCAATGGCTATCTCAGAAAAAAATATTGCATCAAAACAAAATCACATATGCTTCAGGTTAAATTAAAAAAAAATGGAAAAACAATAGTGAGTATTCTGAATGTGACCAAATAATGTAACAGAAAAAAAAGGAAAGTGATCACCAGCAAGTGCAGACAGTGAAAGGAAAGGGAAAAAATGAGAGTAGAACTAATTTGTTTAATACTGTAGGCAGAGGTGCCCATTCACCTCTCAGCTGCTGGGATTTAGGTGAAGTCCCTCAATCCCTTTGAGCTGATGGCCTGAGTTGTGTAAGTAGTGAGAGTGAAGGTATTCTGTGTTCTCATAGATTTACTGTGAGGATCCAATATATTTGTGCATGAGGCACATCAGGAATTAAATCATTCTGGGGCAGCTACATGGCACAGTGGATAGAGCACCAGCCCTTTAGTCAGGAAGACCTGAGTTCAAATCTCACCTCAGACACTTAATACATCCTAATTGTGTGACCTTGGCAAGTCACTTAATCCCAATTGCCTCAGCAAAAAAGCAAAAAAAAAAAAAAAAAAAAAAAAGGAATTAAATCATTCTTGGGATTTGAGCTAATGGGATTTTTAAAGGATTGATTTTGCCCACTCAAGATTTTTCTCTTTGCCAGGGAAATAGAAAATAATTGAATTTGAATTTCTATTCTGCTGATGGAGGGAAAGGGATATAAATGTGTGTGTGTGTTATTGTTTCTTGTTGATTTTTTAAATTTTTTTTTTCTTTCAGAGCAAGAGATCAATCTTGAAATGAAGAAAAGTACTCACAAGCAAAGATTCATGAGTCCCTATGAGTTCACTTGGAGAGAAATCTGTGCTACATATGAGAAAGAACACACTGGAGAAAAACCTTATGATTGTAACCAATGTGGAAAGAGTTTTAAAAAAAGGCAACATCTAACTCGACATCAAAGAATCCACACTAAAGAAAAACCTTATGACTGTAACCAGTGCGGAAAAACTTTTAGAAAAAAGGGACAACTTACTGTACATAAGAGAATCCACAGTGGAGAGAAACCTTATGAATGTAACCAGTGTGGAAAGGGTTTTAGCAATAAGACAAGTCTTACTGTACATCATAGAATCCACACTGGTGAGAAACCTTATGAATGTAACCAGTGTGGAAAGACTTTTCGCATTAAAGAACGTCTTACTGGACATCAGAGAATCCACACTGGTGAGAAACCTTATGAATGTAACCAATGTGGAAAGTCTTTTAGGGAAAGGGGAACTCTGACTGAACATCAGAGAATTCACACTGGAGAGAAACCATATGAATGTAACCAATGTGGAAAAGGTTTTAAAAAAAGGCGCTATCTAGCTCGACATCAGAGAATCCACACTGGAGAAAAACCTTATGAATGTAACCAGTGTGGAAAAACTTTTCGCAATAAGGGACATCTTACTGAACATCAGAGAATCCACACTAAAGAGAAATCTTATGAACATTATCAGTGTCGAAAGACTTTTAGTGATAAGGAAGTTCTTACAGTACATCAGAGAATCCACACTAAAGACAAAACTTATGAATGTAACCAGTGCAGAAAGAGTTTTAGAAAAAAGGGACAACTTACTGTGCATCAGAGAATCCACACTGGAGAAAAACCTTATGAATGTAACCAGTGTGGAAAGACTTTTAGATATAAGAGAAGTCTTATTGGACATCAAACAATTCACACTGGCAAGAATCCTTATGAATGTAATCAATGTGGAAAAGGTTTTATAGAAAGGGTAGCTCTTACTATACATCAGAGAATCCACACTGGAGAGAAACCTTATGAATGTAACCAGTGTGGAATGGCTTTTAGAAGAAAAGGACAACTCACTGAACATCAGAGAATCCACACTGGTGAGAAACCTTATGAGTGTAACCAGTGTGGAAAGAATTTTAGAAAAAAGGGACAACTTACTGTACATCAGAGAATCCACATTGGAGAGAAATCTTATGAATGTAACCAGTGTGGAAAGGCTTTTAGCAATAAGAGAAGTCTTACTGGACATCAGAGAATCCACACTGGAGAGAAACCTTATGAATATAAGGAATATGGAAAGGGTTTTAAATAAATATCTGATGGGTTCTTGCCAGTTCTATGAGGAAATGTAAAGGCATTAAAATAAGAAGGAAACGGGATTCAGTAGAGAACGTTGGGAGAACATGGGATAGTGATAATGCCTTCCATAATTAGCCTTCTTTAGCTATAACCCTATGGAGACAATGAGGAAGGGAAAATAAAAGATGATAAGCAATAGAAGATAGCTTCAGAGGCATACCAGATCCTTCTTTCCCACCTGGTCACCCTTGAAAGGCAATATGGTCGGTGGAAAGATTCCTAGACTGGGATTCAGAGGACAAGGGTTAAAATTCTGGATTCTGTGGCCTCAGGAAAATAATTTCACTTCATGGGTCTCACTGAGTTTAGATTAGGGTCAGAGTCTCTTCAAGCTCTTAATCTTTTAAGAAGCCAAAGAGCAGCTTGAAGATGAACTCTACTCATTGCCACTTCTTGCTGTTTCCTCGGCTTCAGGATAGGGCTAATAACTCAGAGACTTCACTAAACCTGGGTATGATTGGCAGTTTAGAGAGGCAGCAAGATAGGAGGAATTCTAAATGTATATCTTGTTGAGTCAGGAAACTTGCACATCATTCCTAAATACATGGCTTCTGTGTAATTAGTGAAATAGGTTTCTTGCCATATTTGTTCAGGCAGAAAATATTTTATTAAGATGCTTTTACGAAAGATTTTAACTCTGAGGTTTCATCTTTCATCTTTCAAATTGGCAGAGATGACCCCAAGGCTGGATATAGTGTTGGGGACTGTAGAATTAGAGGTAGAGCAATGAAATACGTATGTAGCTATGAACTGATCCAATTCTTCTGAAAAACCATTTGCTAGGGGGGGCGGAGCCAAGATGGCGAATTGCAGACAGCTTTCTCTGTAAGTTCCTGAGACCTTCCCTCAGAAAACAGACAAACTGAGCCTCTGAACTGGTTCTGGAGTGAGGGCTTCACCAAACACTTGGACTACAACGCACTTCTATCAAATATCTACTTTGAAAGAACTTCTGAGGTCAGTTTTAGACAGGTGGGGGATCGAGCAGCTCCCGGCGCTCAGACGCCAATGCACAGCCGGGGTGCAAATCCGGGGTGCAAATCCGGGGCGGGGACGAACCAGAAGATTTTAGGCTGCCAGGAAGTCCCTGGGAGACCTTTGGGCCACTTTGCTCTGCTTTCGGGCAGGTGCTTTGGCAGGTCTACCTTTGATAAAGGGTGGATTGAGAGCAGCTGAAAGTGTGGTCCTAGTGCGGATCTAGCCAGATCAGCCCCAGACTGGAAGTCAACTCGGCAAACTGCCCCAGGGCAAATTGAAATCCCGCCTGCTGCCACTGCTGCCTCCGCTGCTGCTGCTGCTGAGGCTGCAGAATTCCCTGCTGTTGACTGATACCTCAGCTAAACATAATGAGCAAGAAGAAGAGAGCTCTCACCATAGACAGCTTTTATGGAGAGAAACTAGAGCAGTCCCCAGATCCTGAGATTCTGAAAACAACCCCAGATAAAGCCACAAAGGTGGACTTAAGCTGGTCTCCCTTTCAGAAGGCTTACCTGGAAGATTGCATAAAGAATCTCAAAAGAGAGCTAGAAGAAGATTGGGGAACTAAACTGAGAGCAGTGCAAGAAGGAACTATCGCCCTGCAACAGAGATGTGAAAAACTGGAAAATAAGTCTGGTGAATTGGAAAAAGTCACCAACTCACTGGAAAATAAAAATAGTGAATTGGTAAAAGACAACAATTCACTGAAAAACAAAATGGGTGAATTGGAAAAAATCACCAACTCACTAGAAAATAAAAATAGTGA